>PVHP010001187.1:31762-112576 GCA_004024765.1 Zapus hudsonius
TATATATATATATATATATATATATATATATATATATATATATATATATATATATATTTCATGTACATATTTCTACTTTCTGCCATTTTGAGAAGAACCCAAACCAAAAAGAATTTATTTATTTTTTCTCATGTGTATAGAGTAGAATCATTTTACTACACCCAAAAGACATGCTTTCATAGCTCTATGTTTACCCTTTTAGAAATATTAAAATTTGACAAGAACACTTGATACGATTTCAGAACATATAAATCCATTGCTTTTTAAAGCAGGAACCTGATTATGAGGAGATGCACATACATACAGAAAAGTATGAAGCAAGAATGAAATTTGTGCCTAAGGAACAAGTAACTATGACTGGACATTCTCTGTGACAAGGTTGAAAAAAAGAGGGCTGAAGGTGGGGCTCGGTCTCTCCTATAAAACTATGTCAAAAAATTCATCATGAGAACCTTCTGTAAGGCACGTGAGTGCCAACATAAATATGCTTATTTACTACCTCATACAAATGTTAAAAACGAAACTCCATGCATCAATAATTGATTTTCCTTAGAGAGTTCATTGTAGGAAAAGACCATCTTTTACATGACTTCACAGGATAGAGGCACAGTTAGTCCAGTTACCAGATATGCCAGACTTAATTGATTAACGGTAACTGTGCAAGATAATTGTGATTTTAGGATACCATTTTATGTCTGGAAGAAAAGGAACATTCATTGAGGTAACCTGATGCCTGTCATCAGGTATTGTATTGTTCACTCCATCCTGGTCCAGTTTTGTGAGATGCCTTGGAAGCAGAGGTTATATAGTTTTCCAGCCGAAATGGATTTACCTTATATTACAAGAATTAAAGGAGGCTAGTTTAGTTTCACGTTAAATTTCCACGTGGAGTTTGGCATATGATCCATGGGGGGTCAGATCAGTCTCTTTTGAAAAAGACCAAGACTTTAAAGGAGGCTCAGAAACCAATCTTAAGCGCCATATAAGCGCTGACTTGAAATCATAACATTACCTCCCTTAGTGTTTATATGTGCCTTCATTTTCCATCTTTT
The DNA here is from genome assembly GCA_004024765.1 of Zapus hudsonius. NCBI lineage: Eukaryota > Metazoa > Chordata > Mammalia > Rodentia > Dipodidae > Zapus > Zapus hudsonius. Next base: position 32,815 of record PVHP010001187.1, read on the forward strand.
TCATATTCTCCAATAATTTATTCTAACTCTAAAATGTAAGACACTACAATTTTTTTAAAAAATACATTTACCGCTATGATAGCTAGGCTCAAAACTCATAAATTTACATCAGTATTTTTGAAAATATGATCCTAATCCTGGAATGAGACTAATTTTCAGCACTCCTAAAATCTCTAATTCTGAATTTTGCCTGTGGTCACAGCCTTTGCTTTTTGATTTCTTCCCAAAACAATTGTGTTTGGAGTTCAGATGGAACTCTCCAGTTTACTTCTCTTTCCTTTGGAAAACTAAGCAGATAGGCTAATTGCACATTTTTTAGGAACTGCATAAAGTATAAACATTTTAAAATAAACTGTTAGAAATATTCACTTAAACTCGATTTCCTTTTAAGCAGTCTAGCTTAGCTCAGTTCTCGTCAATGGGTCATTTGTTATGTCAGCCCACTACAGAGCACATCAGAGGAGCTTGGCACCATGATTCACAGAGCTACAGGGACAATTACGTAACTCTTGTAACTGTTTGGCTTTTGCAAAACTGTGAGTTTAAGTAAACACAATTCTTTGTTTGATGTAGTGGATTGGGCGTATGCACAGTAAGTATCATGGAATGTGACCAGAAGATCTCTCTCCGTTTTCTAACAATGTGACTCACAAAAATCTTTTTTTTTTTTTCTCCAGCAACTGGAGTTCTGGGGAACAGCTGCTGATCTCACACTGAAATTAAAACATTTGAGTTGTTTTGATTTATGTTAGCTCCCATGGGAAGGGAAAGCTGGAAAAAAAAGTGGATGTTTAATGTAAACAAAATACCATTTCTCTAAGCAGTAGGAAATAATTGTTCCGAACATTCTAACATACTGCTTTCTAGAAGTGCTTTTATGTGGAGTGCAGACATTGTAAGTCTTGGAAGTATATGGTATTAGCAAGGAAGATGGCAAACTGCATTCTATTAATGCAACTCTAAGATACCATGAACTCAACAGTGTTTTTGAGCTGTAGCCTATCCTCACCTGAGACATGCAAATCTGCACACTGAAATATCCTGTTAGCATGTAACCATCCCACCTGTGACATGCAACTCTGCACACTAAAATATCCTGTTAGCATATAATCATCCCACTTCTGACATGTAAATCTGCATACTGGAATATCCTGTTATCATGTTAAAATCTCACCTTTGACATGCAAATCTGCACCCTGGAGTATCCTGTTAGCATGTAACCATCCCACCTCTGACATGCAAATTTGCACACTGGAATATCCTGTTAGCATGTAATCATCCCATCTGAGACATACAAATCTGAGCAATGAAATTTCCTGTTAGCATGTAATCATCTCACCTGAGACATGCAAATTTGCACACTGGAATATCCTGTTATCATGTTAAAATCTCACCTCTGACATGCAAATCTGCACACTGGAATATCATGCTATTGTGGCACAGAACTGGCATTGAACATCATTTGAGAGAAACACTGACCGAAAAGCTCAAGGGCAGAGGAATCACATTTTCTCCTCTATAGGAGTTTTGTAAAGAGAGAGACTAATGTCTTACACTTACTTTCGTGTTTCCCCGTGTGTGAAATCATTTCACTTTGTGTGTAATATTGCCCTCATGCTGATAATTGATAAACTGAAATCCATATTATAGACACCTGCAATATGAATATATATATATATATATATATATATATATATATATTTTCCAGGGGTAGCGGTTCAGGTTTGTCCTGAACTCAAGGCAATTCCCCCACCTCTGCCTCCTGAGTGCTTTTATCTGCCTCATGAGAAAAGCACCCAGCTCAACTACACATATTTTCAAGTCAACTCTTTATATTCTTTTTGGGAAAAGGGGGTAGGTCCTTTAGTATTAGAATTTTATTGGGATCTTGTGAAAACAAATTACCAGGAGTCACCCATGACCATCCCAGCTGGCTTGGTTGATTCCCAAGCATGAACTAAAAGCCTTGGGGTTTAAAGGTACATTTCCTTCCTCACCTACCTAACCAGTTCCATGCTTTTTATTCAATGTGGTTTTTCCATTTCAATTCTTAATGGTCTCTGACCTTGGTAAAATCATGAGGGCCAAGCACATTATAGATGATAATATGCCTCCCCTCAGGAAGCAGTTTTCCAAAGTTAATTTTTTCAGTAGTCCAACCTGTCTATTTCGCTATTTTATGTTCCCTTTGAAAAGAATGAACTATTATTTTTTAGTAAATAGTAATGAAATATGACATTAACATGGGGGAGAATTTTTGCTTTTTTTTTGTCTAAGACACAGAAACAATATTCCAGCTGATTCTTAAACTTGTGCAAGAGGTAAAAGTCAGCAGTGGCCAATATTTGAATTTCTTTCAGTAGGTTAATATATATATATATAATACTTTAAAATTAGTAGATATTACAAGTGTTCTCTATTAAAGTAGATATACACTTATATTTAGGAAAATAATTTGGATATCATTAATGCTGTAAGAAACTGCCTCTTGTGCAATCTAAGATGGATTTCATTTGAAAATTTCTACTTTTTGGGCTGGAGAGATGGCTCAGCGGTTAAGGCACTTGCCTCCAGTTCCTAAGGCCCTGGGTTCAATTCCCGAGTACCCACATAAGCCAGACCCACAAGGTGGTGGCCCTGGTGCGCTCTCTCTCTCTTTCTCTCTCTCTCTCTCTCTCTCTCTCTCTCTCTTTCTCTCTGTATCTCTCTGCTTGAAAGTGAATAAATAAAATATTAAAAAAAGAAAATTTCTACTTTTGATTCTTTGGAAGAAGAAAACTGAAGTTTGTTATTGCTAGACTATCAGATTATAATATACTGATTTCAAACTTAATAAAATGAAATTTTCATTATTATATGGGAAATATAATAATCAAATTCACACATCTCTTTCTTGATCCCATGGAATTCATCGGAAGCATTAAAGACAGCTTAAGATAGAAAAAAATAATCTGTGAAGTTCACAGTTGACCACAGACTGAACTTGAAAAGAGTTGTCCTAAGTACCCATTCTGAAAATAATTTTTTAAATATAAAAGAAACAGACAAAAATGAAAACTGAATTAAAAACTTACTACATTGTTAGAAAGATACCGCAACCCTTAAAATATAAATTACTTGACAAAGTAATTTTTATACAAGTTTAATGAATATTTCTTTTTTGAAGGAGACCCTTCCCATAAAGGATGTGGTGGCAGGAGTAGGTGCCTGATACCTAGAGGCCCAGGGACTTTGGTAGAATAAGATGGAGGACCACGTGGGTGTTTCAGACCAGACACAGCAATGTCTGCTGTCAGGAGTTTATGTTACCCTATACTAAAAAGAGAAGGATTTATGACATTGAGTCATGGGACTGTGTAGATTTCCAATTGGTAAACTGTTCATGGTATAGACACTTTCATGAGATTTAAGTTTGTTCTTTTCACATAAATTCTTATGCAAAGACCATATTTTACTGTAGCAATGTGAAATTCTAAGCTTAAAGATAAATACCTCTTTACAGTTTTCCACCCTCTGTAGGAGTTTTAATTTGTGAGTTGGAATTTTCCTTTAGTGTGTTTCATTAACTCTCTTAAAGCAGTCCTGTGCATTCCGGTAGATGGAAACATCTAATAAATGTTCCAAAGCAAGAGTAAAAAGGGATTATTCTAATGAGTGGAATGCATGGTAATTATTCCAAGACAATAATAAAAAACACAAAAGGTCTATTCCTTTTATCTTCAAAAGCACAGCAATGCTTTAATCATATTTCTCAAATGCATACCTGAAAAGTAAGAAATATGCAGTGTATGTCTGCTGACCTGACCTTGGAAAGAAACTGTTGGGAACAAGTTTTCTGGATGCATAAAACCTATACAAAGCTAGTCTACAAACTTGGTATTTTAGAACCGGTACATAAAATGTCATGCAGTGATGGCATGAATTCTACCCACTCACCCACCAGTTGCAATATTGCCTTTCTATAAGCAACATTCCTGGAGACTCCAATTGGAAGAGAAGTAAATTGGTTAATGAGAACAGATACACCACACGGGGTTTATTTTGGGGCCAAAGTAAAATGAAAGAGCCAGACAAAATTCCAGGAACTGAATGTTAGCACAGGAACTATCCACCCCATACACATGCCTATGTAATCTAATCAACTTCCACATACACAACTCTGCTTCCTTCAGAGCGCCTCACATTCACCCTGATAGCGCTCATTAAGTCCAAATCAGGTGATGAGAGCCAAGGATGATTTTCCCTACAATGGATGCTCAGCTCATGAGCACAACCTTGAAAGAAGCCACAGCTCTAACATTCCAGACAAGGCCATTCATGTTCATGGGCTTCGTGTGGCTTTGTGGAGGTGGACAGGTTGCAGACATATTCTTGAAAAGAATTATCTCCCTGTCAAATTTAAGGCTTTGTTCATCTATACAGGGCCAGGACTTTTAACAAAATGCTGACTAGTTGATCAAAGAGTTATGCTGGGTGTCTTTATGTAATGCACTCTAAATGAACTGATGGAGGAAAGCAAATATTATAAACTTGGAAATTCTGAAGAGAATTTTAAAACAGTAATTTTGGCAGAAAAGAAACTAAAGAAATTTCTGATGTTCTCTTAAACTTAGTTTGTTCTTAAAACAATTCATAATCTTGTGTGATGAAAGTTAAATGATTGATCAAAAAGTGGAGAGGGCTGGATATGGTGGTATATGATATTTATTCCCCACTAGGGAGGCTGAGGTAAGATTGCTGTGAGTTCGAGGACAGCCTGAGACTAAGCGGTGAATTCCAGGTCGGCCTGGGCTAGAGCGAGATCCTACCTCCAAAGAGAAAAATCAGGCTTTTTCCCCCTCTCACTCCCCTCATGGTGAGAGCTCTCTGTACTTTCTCCACCTTGCTTCTCTTAATCTCGTAAATCTAATAGAGTCTCTCTAAACCTTGCTAAATAGAAGATAATGTATCATATGTATGATAGTCCATGGTATCAAATGAACAAATTTTGGAGATTTAGTGTGGGTAATTAATTTAACGTTAAATATGATTTACAATTTACCTTTGTATTCATAACATAGAAACTTCAAACACAATCATGAATAGATATTTTGTGTTCTTCATGAAACTTGGTAGCCTGAATACAGCTCTGGAGAATTTGCATGGCTCAATTGAATTTTGACTGGTGAGGCCAGGACAGGTAAAGAAAATAAAACTTTCATTGTATGTAATCATTAGAAACATATAATCCCACTCAAACATCATCAAGTAGTTCTTAACTGCACTGTTTTCATTTTTCAAAGGTCTTACATATTTAAAGAATAAAATAATATAAAATAAAAATTTAGTCATATTTACATATTTAAATATTACACATTAAATATTACATATTTAAAGAATAAAATAAAAATTTAGTTATAAAGATTCTTGGACACTATGAAGCACTAAATAAATGACAGATGTTTTTGGTTAACTAAAACAAAACAAGTTAGAATCAGCAATGCATAACCACTGTATGTTTATTTGTTTGTTTGTTTTCCATTAGGTCTCACAATGTAGCTCTAGGCTGGCTTCAAACTCAGGAATATCCTCCTGCATTAGGCTTTTAAGATATGGAATGACAGAGGAACCACCATGCCTGACTCAATTTATGTTTTTCTTTTTTTTTTTACTATGAATAATTTTATTATTCCAAACAATGGATTAAATCACATAAGCAATACATGGCTTAATTGTTGAATTACTTACGGAATATATTTAATTTGAATAAGGGATAAAGGTATATGTACATCATAAAAATGGCAAGAATCAATTCATAAATCCTACCTAGTTTAAAAAGCAAAACAACCATATTGAATCAGAGCTGATATACCATAAAGTGCACATAATTAAGTAAATTTCAACTCATGTATACATACCTGAAACCATCATACAGATAATGAAGACTTTCACCACCCCTAATATTTCTATGTGCCTTTTATATTTTTTCTCCTATCACCCACATTCTCCCCAAGCAACCACAAACACACCTTTGTTTCTGTGCATTATTTTGCATTTCCTAGAATGCAATATAAACTGAATTATATGACATATATTTGCTATTTGTTTGGTTTATTTTATTTAGCATAACTTTAGGGGATTCATCCATAATGCGGCATATATTAAAGATATTTCTTTTAATTGCTGGGTACCATTCCACATTATGAATGTATGATTCATTCTAATGGTAGTGCATATTTGAGAGGGGTTTTAGATTTGTTTATTTGAAGTAAGTTTTTAGTGAACATAAATGTATATTTAAGAACATTTGTTATTTGATCATATACTTATTTCTCTTTGTGAAATTGCTTAGCACTGTTTTTTCTGTTTGTTTGTTTTTGAGGTAGTGTCTCATTCTAGCCTAGAATCACCTGGAAGACAATCTGTGATCCTCCATCTTATGCCTGCCACACACCTGGCTCTGAAAAAGTTACATTTCACCTGAAAGTATATGAGATATTCATTTGGTCTGCATTGTAGCCTATACCTGGTGTTCTGTTTGTTCTTCTAGGAATTTTGTTATTTACACGCTACCTTAATATTTCAGTTTTAAAAATCCTCACGAACAAATTCTATTTTCTATTTTAAGGCAAGATGAGATTTAATCCTTTCTTGCTTTATTTATTTATTATTTGTGTGTGTGTGTGTGTGTGTGTGTTGTGGTATCTGATTGTGTGTGCATGCATATGGAATCTAATGGCCAACCTCAGATGTCTTTCTTTTTTTAAATATCTTTATTATCAATGATTAGATACACTGTATGAACAAATCTTGTGATGGTACCCCCATTTCCCTCCTTTCTGTCCATTCTTTCTTAATCATTAAACCCCTTTATCTTTTGAGACAAGATCTCTCACTTACCCTGGGGCTCAATACCTGTATAGCAAGCACATTACTGACTGAGCCATATTTCCAATATGTTTCCTTAATTTTTAAGCATTGGAAAGTACAGAGCTGTGTACATGTCTCAGGAGGAAACAGTGTTTACTGTAAGAGTGCTGGTCTGAGACCACTTGAGGACAATTTTGCAGAAACTATATAAATAGCTAGAGATAGCCATGCATGCCTATAATTCCAGTCCTGTGGGAAGCAGAGATGGGGAAATCTCTGCAGCTCTGAGAAATCACTTCTGTATGTTCAGGGAGAGACCCATCCTCATGGAAATATGTGGATGAGTGATATGGGACCAGTAATTAGCATTCTTTTCTGCCTTCTATGTCCTTTGTGTGCATCTGGACATATACATCTCTCTCTCTATTTGTCTGTCTGTCTGTCTCTCTCCACATACACTACATTATATATACTACAAACTTACTACATATGTTACATACACATAACTCACAAAAGAATTGGAAAAAATAGAGTGATTCTTTTACAAAAATGAATACATTCTTTCATTCATTCATTAAAAAGGAAGTTGATAAACAAAAACATTTTTAAAGAAGACACTTGTGTGTCAATAAAGATGTTTAAAGACATTTTGGGAAAATGTTCATAAGTCTAAGTTAATAAATCAAAAATAATTTCTTCTGCTATTTAAAAATTTAAACATTTGATTTGGCTCTCATACCGTTTAGCATGCACAACAATTCTGTGCATAAAAGGTTATTGTGGGAAGAACTTTAAGACTTGGTGATGGAGAGGACTTAAAAATGTCATTGTCATTTCTGCAGTAGAAACAGAGCAGTGCAAGCCAAATGTTCTACTGTTAATGTCCACATGAGAAAAACAGCATAGAAATATGTGCAAAAGACAGACTGAAACATCTGAAACTGAAACTTTTAAGAAATATAATTTTTTAATTTAATGTATGTTAAAATTTTAAGCATAGATAGAGGGGGGTTGAGAAAGTTGATGAAGTCCAGGAAAGCAGCTGGAAAAGAACATTAAAATTGGAATCCATTTTACAGAGTATCTAATCTTCAAAAGGCTACTGAAATAGATATGCAGACGCTTAAAATTAGTAACAGGATATAAATCTGAGATCGTTTTTCTCAGAGGAATAAGCAAGCTGATACTTTTTGCATAAATCTTTTTAACAGCAGAGTACACAAACAATAAATATTATATTCATAATGCCTTTTTAGAATTTATTTTTGCAAACTCTGCCTTTTCATGTTTACAGTTTAAAAAGAGGTCTTCTGTGATAGCTGGAACAATTCTAGAACATGCGGGTGAATGGCATTCTGAAGGACAATTATGGGTGGTAAATAATATAAAACTGACTTTAAAGTTTAGAAGATCAATTTCAATCTCCAAGCATCATCTTATGCTTTCCTTCTCAAGATGTCCATATACTGTCGTCTTTCATTCCCAGGATAATCAAACACTGAGAAGCATTTCTATGCACGTGATAAGGTAGTTGAAATTCTTGAAATCGGCTCCCAGAAGTGGGCAAAGAATTATTTAAATGGTGAAATCATTTTCAATTACTAGAACGAAGGGGTGAAATTGAGCCTTTCTTACAAATGTCATTTGAAGTTACTTGTAACCCTCCATAAAAATGTAAAAATAGTCCACTAAGTAATGTAACTCATTATGAACAATAAATATATATTTTTAAAAAATGTAAAAATATTTTTCCCTAGACTGTGGGGACAGATAGATTGCTATATATCATGTAAGATTCCTCAAAGTAAATTTGTCAAAATGTTTCATTAACTGTTCTTTTTTTTTCTCATGTAGAAAAACTAAGATGAATTTCTAAAAGCAAAGAAAAGAGAATAGTTACTCTCTTAGTTCTTGTTTCTTTAAGAAGAGAAGGGGGGGCAAGGAGAGCTCAGAATTCAAGGAAATCCTTGCAATAGTCATTCTTGTGTCTCTCAGCCTCACAACACTTCCTGCTGGGGAGATCCATCAGTCCATGTTATCTGGACCAATCTGTTTAACCAGATCGTAAATCACCACAGTGCTTTCCAGTCTTGGACTCCTCTGAGATACCTGTGGATATTGTCCATTTACACACTTCTCTCTGTTTCTTTTTAAAAGTGAAATAAATACCCTATGCAATTCAGAAAGAAAAAAAAATGTTTATGCAACCAAATGACTTCACATCTGGTGAGATTTAAGCTGCCATTCTGTAAAAACAACTCCGGAGTGTTGCTGAGAAACCTTGCCATGCTTTCTAAAACACCACTGGAGTAGAAATTGAAATACACCATATTTCAGGATTTTAATGAATGTCTTATTTACTGAACACATTTTAATTTACCTCTTAGATAAATAGAAGATTGCTAAAATTATGTTAATAAATAAAACTGCTATTACGTTATGATACATTTCTAATCTAAACTAATGAAATGTTATGTTCTTATTAGCTGGCTGGATAATTAGTGTATTGATGTATTTACAAAGAATAGAACTCTCTGGCTAGTGTGTCATGTAGATTAGTCAGAAGCTGGAGGACAGTAGAAACAATATAGATTTGCTCTTTTGTTTTGAGTTAATTGCATTAGGAAAAATCCATTTAGTGAATTGATCCACTATGGAAGTGATATCTACATGGATGTGAATAACATCACAAAAATTACAAGAACAAAGATTGATGTTATGTTTGGTGATGTATGTTTATGTGTACCATAAAAATATATTTGAAATCAATAAACCAGATTTAACTTCATTTTTTACATAACAAATATCCTAGACAAAGGTAAGACATTTCTTTTTTATTGTCCATAATGAGTTACATTGTTTAGTGGGCCAACAATGAGTTGTTATCCCCAATTCCTCATTGCCCCCAACATTTCTAGACATGTGGCTAACTTCACACCTAGAAATCCTTGGAGCAAGCTGTAACATAGAGGAAAACCATGCCAGATCAGGCAAAATACTTTCAACTATTTTATCAGATTTATAACAAGCTTTTCTTATTGAGGGATCTATGCACCAATGAATTGGTAAAGTTAGAAATTATCTAGTTTTTGTTTGCAATGTAGCAAATATATTTGTACAGAAACTAAAAACTCAAAACTTGCCTATGAAGCTGCAGATCTGATAACTCTACCTTAGAAAGAATTTAGGCCAAAAAGGACCAGAACTAAGGCACAATCACATCACCTGTGCCTGGGAAATGTGTGCTTTTGCTGTTTTTAATGAAAATGTATTAACACTAAAATTTAATTTTGTGAATAAGCCATGATGAAATGGCAGGCATTAAAATCACTTTCCTGTGACTCAATTTATTTACTCATTCACTCAACAGATTTTCCTGTGTAACAATGATATGCACAGTACTGGTATGAAAATATAAAAGTGAGGGAAACTCTTCTCTGATCACATAAACATATATTAAAAGAATAAACTATAAATGTGCTTCTCATATGGCAAAACAATTCAAAGAAAAGAAGGAAGATCAGGCTAGCTAGATGGCTCAGAGGCTAACGGCATGTGCCTGCAAATCCTGCTGTGTGAGTTTGATTGCCCACGTAAAGCCAGATACACAAAGTGGCACATACATCTAGAGTTTCTTTGCAGTGGCAAAAGGCCATGGTGGCCCTGTTCTCTCTTGGTCTCGGCCTCTCTCTCTCTCTCCTCTCTCTCTCTCTCTCTCTGATAGATTAGATATATGATATATAGATAAGATGTAAAAGCAAGCTTGAATAGTGCTCCTTTGAACCATATTACCCTCCTTGCTTAAATTTTTAAAATACTGTCTAATTGAACGCTCCTCATGTTGTACAATGTACACCAGGACCCAAACAGGTCGTGTTTTAGACTATGGAGGGCACAGTTTTTGTATCACTTCCAGATTCTCAATTAGCATCCAATTCTAACATACCTCATTTAAACCTACAGGAATCCCAACCTTTTCAACACTGCAGGTCCTTAAGATGTCTGTGTTAATTAGACCTGATTAGTTCTGGGCCCAGCTCATATTGTGAGTCCTGACTTTGCTCAGAGCTGCTCATCTGTTTGGCGGCTGCTGGGAGGGGAGAACTTGATTCATCATGCTGGGAGCATGTTTCCTCACTCTCCTCTCCTGGGACGCTGGGCCTTTGATATCCCCGAGCTCCATGTGATCAGCTGAGTAATACACCTCACTTATCACCGGCAGAGTGATAAGCCTGGAGTGGAAATCTCAGCTGTCCTGAAACAATGTGTGCTTGTACTAGTCTGCCATCCAATACTGTTTTATACGGCTGCTCGAGTTTTCTAGAAGTTCATTTATTTCATGTCACACATTCTAGAAGTCTGTAATTCAAGGTCATATGGAAAGAGCTGTTGTCATGAATTTTGTGGATCCATTTTCCAGTATAATCAGTGAGTGCTATCGTTTTCCATGACATGTAAAACAACATTAAACTCTTGATCAAAGTACGGAGCGGCATCAGTTGATGTTTTCTTCCTACAGTGATTTTCAATTTGCTTTCAGAAGCCTCTAGTTGGAAATATCAGCAATGATGTGATTTTTCTTTATTTGATATGGCAAGGTATATTCACGATGGATTGGCTCACAGGCTATCAGTGCGTCTTCGTTGACTTTGCTTTGTATGTAGGCAATATTTTCCAAATGATTGTTGACTTTTTACTGAGTGGGAGGTGATATTTTTTCCTGGAGTGAATGAGCCTTCTCATTTACTTTGATCAGTAGTTAAGGGAGATTAGATGTACTAAAATAATCAAGAAAAACAGTATTCTTATTTCCTCTCCAATTTACTAGTTTAAGTAAATTTGATGCCTAAAGAGGAATTTGGGAAAAGGCTTACAGCATTTCATAAGTTATGAAGCAACACTGAATATACAAAAGATATATATGATGTAAAGCTAGAATGAAGAAAAGAACATCTAGGCTTTAAAATTTTAAAAATAGGTTTATAATAATTAAGGCATAAAAGATGTTTAAATCTAGAAATTAAAGCTGCTAATTATATCCATAAGGGCAATTAGATTATGACTTTTTGTAAAAGCTATCTTCTCAACCTACAATACTATGAGCATGGTGTTCAGATAATCATAAAAAAAGCAAGTGGAGAGAGGTAGGAGCTATAGACACATTATCTAATTATCTGGCTGGACAAGGAAGATAGAGTATTAAGATTCTATTCTTTGAATATCTTTTGCTACAGAAATATAGCCTACATTAAAGACAGTAACTCAGATCATCAGACTTGCTTTATGATAGGTTCAGTTTTTTATATACATTAGTAACTTAATGTGCATAACAATTTTATAAGGTAATGATGTCATACCACATGCACAGATTCTAATGAAATGAACAAATACATTGAATGTGAGAGCAAATAAATTTCCCATACAAATAGATATCTTGTGATATAATGGGCATGAGAAAATGAATGTTTCTCATGTAAAATATTAAGACTTTCCTGTCAAATAAAAAGTGTAATTACAGGTTTGCTCTTACCTCATATCCAGTACTGCTTCATTCATTGAAATTTAGCCTATTTTTCATTTCTAACATATATGAAGGTCAGATCCATTTAAGAGCTGTTTTCCCTAAGAAGATTTCTAGGATGTCCTTTCCTGGCACACCTTAGTATCATCTGTGCTTACATTTCCCCATCAAAAGGACTTTCTCTGAACTTCTTGCCTAACATAGCATCTCCATAACCCTTATTCTCACACATTTTTCTGTACATTCATTATCTTTACCAGAAATGATCCTATCTTCTTATCCTGTCTAAAGTTTACTAAAGGTCGTGGTAGCAAGGAATTACTGATTTTCGTCATAGTTGTGGCTCTTGCCCTAGGACAAGTATGTGGCACAGGTCAGCTTTCAGTAAGGATTCCTATGGAGAGACAGATGACCCACAGATCCATAGACAACTAACAATATATGCCAGGCGTGGTGGCATATATTTAATCCAAGCACTCGTTGGGGGGGTGTTCAGAGGTAGGGGGATCACGACAAGTTCCAGGCAACTTGATAGTGAATTCTAGGTCAGCCTGCGCTAGAGCAAAACCCTAACTCATAAAACAAAATGAAACAAAAACAAAAGAAAAAGAAAACGAACAATATTATCTAAGTAGATATCTTGAAATCTCTAGCTAACAAGGCATTTGCTCAACCTTAAGGAATATAGTTAGAGTTCTTATGGTTGGTCTAATTCAGTGGCGTCTGGAATCCTCATGATGAGAAAGGGATATTAAAGGACTCTGTGTGTTCTCAAAGAGAAAACCCACATGAGGTCATGAGTTCTGAGCTCCTGACACTGTAGATCTTGGTAAGGACAGCTCTGGAGACCACCTGAAGTTCACGTTCTCCTGCTTTTCCTTCCCTAGCTCTGGGCTCACAGCTGCCAAGGAGCCCTTCTTGGCCTATGTCTTCTCTCTTCTTCCTTCACTCCACACATTTCAAAGCAACCCACAAGTATTACCCAATTTCTCTCCATCCTCTTTTCAAATTCAATTTCAAGTCTAACTCTGCCTTCTTGGCCCTTCATGGACACACTTTGAAAACTTGGGTCCCCTCAAGCTTGCTTTAGAAACAGTGTTATAACCATGTGCTGTAAAGTGTATTTCCATGGTATTTCGCACATCTAACTCTCCCTCTCTGTTTCCATTGATAAAATCAGGATTCAGTGCTCCCTGGGAGTAATAGAATACCCTTTTCTCTGGTTGCCTCTCAAGTTAACTATGGCTCTTCCCAGACCTCTGCTGCTAGGTGGGAATCTCAGCTCCTTGATTCTTTTCAAGTTTATTTGCTTTATTTACTTCAACAAATAAAACACACCCAGAGATGATATCATTTATTTATTAATATAGTCTTCATTTTCTATCTTTTCAAAGGAGTATGAGGTTCTGAGATCAATTCTAGAACCTAGAAAAGCTACCGATGACTAACAATTGGCTAAATACCATTTGCTGAATAAACATATGAGGCGCCATTAAGCTCAAGATTCTGGCTCTCCAAGATAAGATGCAATACCTGCAACAACCTGCCTCGTGTAAGTACAATCACTTCCACAGTATTTGGACTGAACTATCAATCATTCCTTCCTTCAGGAGTGTTCAGACCTCACTGAATTAGCAGAGAAATAATTTAGATTCTTGCTGTACTATTGACTTTTTTTTCAGCCCGTACCCACCTTCAGTACATGCATATTTATGAAAGGGAATTCAGTTACTCATTGAAAATATTTTGAATATTGTGTTAACTGGGATTTAAAAGAAAAAGAGCAACATAGAATATGACAGCCTCTTATTTCAGTAAATTAGATTCTAAAATAAATAGTGCTCTATATAAATAAATACATTATAAAGATAAAAAGTAACTTAATAAGACCAATGCCACCATTAACATCCCACCAAAATATTGCCAAAAGGTCCAAAATCATATCATAAAAGATCTGTAATACTCTAAATGTATAGTAGAAGAAAAGAAACAATAAAATAAAATAGACATTCCATGCTCATGGGTGGATTGACAAAGACTCGGATATAAATGCACCATCTTATCCAACAAATACTTATCCCTATGAGTAGCGTGCCCCTCCCCTCTCTACATCTAATGCTGAAGGATTGTCTGTTAAAAACAGATTTACAGTCCGAAGCCAAGAAAATTGTATTCTTTCTTTTAGTACTTTTGGGAGCTTTTTTTTTTTTTTTGTAAAACTTTATAAATCGCTTTCCATATAGTTCAACTAGAAAACACTGACAGTTTCTACTATTTTGTAATATCTAATCTTCCCACAAACAGAGTGATTATATATGACCAATCTTTCAATTCTGAGTTATGGTCAGAGAGATAGAATCCTAAAGTCATTGTGATTATGAAATAATCCTCTCTTTTTGTGCCCATTAGCTCTATTCTGAAAACGCAACACAGCATACCTAGGCAAAAAATAAGCCCCTGAGAATTCTCATTCATGTTGCTAAGTTACTAAGCAGTTAAAGAAAATTAGATTTGTAAGAAATATTTTAGGTGGATTTTATGTTGTGTATTATTCAATATCCATCCTTGATTCATTTAGAAACATATTTAAAGTTACTTCAGAAGACGAGACACCAAAAATGAACATAAATGGAAGAATGAGGCAGAAACTTGTATAAAACTCAATAGCTTAAATTCCCAGGATTAAATTGTGGTAAAATTATGTTTTGTTTATCTTTTGAACTTCTTTATTAAAATGAGGATGAGATAGAGCTCAAACTTTAGGTTCTGGGCTACCTATAGATAGAGATGAAACTCTGGTGTTTCACATATATTTGACAGAAGCAGCTTGCTCCTCCATAATTTTGGATTCTGTCTAAGTCTTACATTCCTCCCTGAAAGGTTAAATAGACGTGACCCTATAAACTTTATGTGCATATTATTTTATTCCCTGAAATGTATATTTTATATTTAATTTTAAATAAGATTTATATCAGATTCTGAAAGCTCTGGTCAGTTATTCTTTCAACAAATACACATTTTGCTATATAAAGTATGAATCACATTTCCTTATCTTATATTCTGCTAAACTTCTTGTAACCCTGGACTACGTTTCTTTATATATGTACACTCTTTTGGAAATGATCAATTCTTTCCACTGGGCCCATGTAGTGACTGATTTTTGTGGCTCTGGAAGGAAATTATTTAGTTAGAATTTTCTCTAGGAATAACATAAATATGTGTTTTAAATACTATATTATATAGCTCCCATCTTTTCTATTCACATATATACATATATATGTTAAATATTTTATATATGCCATAAATATAATAGAGAATTTATAACAATTTCGTCTGAATTGAAGCATTTCATCTTGTAGAGAGGCTCCTTAGGAAGTTCCAAATTGAAACATAGAACTAGGAAGACTCAGGCTGTAAACACCTCAAGAATAGAAGGAAATTCCTGAAATGGACAAGATTCACACAGTCCCTGGTCAACATGATGTAAAGAGTAAGAACTGCTTGAGAGAAGGTCTCTGACCAAGCAAGCTGCCTACCATCAAGCCTTGAGCTTCAGGGATTAGCTTTCAGGAGTGCTCACCTAGGCTGTGGTAGGCTTTTTGGTGATACAACTGCTTTTGAGTCATCCACGGTCCTGTCAGTAGCCTCTCACTCCTACTCTTGAAATTACTCTAAGAAACTCATTGGTTCATCAATTAGACTTGGCTGCCATCTTTTCTTTGCTCTGCCATCTGTGGTGTATGTGGTGTGAGGAGATATTATTGGTTCACGTCTCCCCAGGAAAAGGAAACAATGCAACAAGAACATATAATGATCCTTTAAGGAATTGGCTCAGATGGGGTTAAGGAGATCAGGAAATCTAAAGTCCTTAGTCAATATCCTGATTCTTGTGTAAGGGTAACGGGTTTCTGTAGAAAGACCAGACATTCTGTTTCAGAGGCAAAAAGTCAGAGTCAAGTTTTGCTCAAGTCAGGCCATCAGATGGGACTTCTACATTGTAGAAACCATTACACAGTTTAAAAATTAAATGTTATGGCAGCCACAATCATTGTTCTCCAAAAGCCCAGAATATTTGGGTACTCCCTAGTCTTGCCCAATGGACACAAAAAATTTAACATCATCATGACAGTCCTATCATCTGATCTTGTTTCATTTTTCTCAGTACTCAACAAAATAGTTGCCTTTTTTAAAATCCCCAAATCAATTATTGGCCATGTCACATATAAAACATTTCTACACTTAAGTCTTGGTGGGTAACTTTCTACAGTGATTTTAACTATGAAACTATATAGATTTGGAGCTAATTAGTGGCTTTTCATGCATTTGTGATATTATCACATTTTCTTAGAAAAATTAGTGCTCAGATGCATAGTAGAGTATTATTATATTATTTGCTTTTACCATTTGGTAGACACTCAACAAACTCTCCTTGCTTTCGCCATTCTCATTGATTCAAAGTTGAAAAGTACAATTCAGCAAGTTACAATAGAATGAAGCCTGAGGTTTCCCTTCTGTCAATCAAGTACTATTATTATAGACATTAGTTGGTATGAACCTCATAGTGAGCAGTTTAGAGACAAGGTAAATTCTCTTTTACCATAAATTACATTGTTTTCCTCAAGTAGGACTTCCTCCTGTTTCTGAGATGTATCAAATAAGACAGAGAGGCTAGAAATTTTTGGTTGCTCTTGTGGTGAGTTTTGGTTACCCATAGAATGGGCCCATGTTGCTAAGCACGTACCTAAATCTAAACCCACCTTTTAGAATTATATATTTTATTATACTACATATATTACTATGACATTATTTTTATTCTTATTAGTGGAGGTAAATGGATAAAAAATTTTATTAGGCATAGGATTACATGACTTTTGAGCCCACGCTCTGGAGTTTCTGATTCCCTATGATTGGGCTTGACTTCTAGAAATTTCCATTATGCTATTTATTTGTGTCAATGCAACACAATATTGGAACCACTGATATGGATAACATGTACTGAATTTGGATTTGAAGTAGTTTTACTTGAACAAACTATGTTACTGATCACATAACCTCACTGCTCAGATGTTCTCTGTTTAGGACACATGAAATACAATCAGTTACTGTCATGAATTATCAAATGATTTTTGCACAGCCCTCTTATGATTAGAGGGAAAAATATTCTTTTTTGTTGTTGTTTGGAATTAGATGGGTATTAAAAGTAAAGCATTAATAGAAAAATACAAGTACCAGATAATGTATTAATTCCATGTATATCCAAAATAGTATGTAAGAAAATAATGAGAGACCAGCCCAGCCCACTCTGATAAGAGATATCAAGATGATAAGATTTTTTTGGCTCCAACTTTGTAACACATGTAATGACGTGTAACACACATAATGACGTGTAGCACATGTAATGACGGCTGTTGTGATTCAAGCATGGCCACGTTGTTTCTGAAGACGGAATTCCACAGCACTCCTCCCCATACTCTGGCTCTTACATTCTTTCTGTTTCTGCTTCCGTCATGTTTTCTGACCCTTGAACCCATCCAAGAGCCATCATGGATAGTGTAAAGGATAAAACAGACTTTCAAAGCATCAAAGCAGAAGAAGTTGGAAAGAAGGTCAGTGGAAGTTGAATGAGGAAGAAGGACAAATATATCAACTACATGTATAAAAAATGTCAACAAAGTTTAAAATATTTAGATGATATGTACATATCTGAGTATATTAAATATATAAAATCTCCAATGTACTAGAGATCACAATAGATATAGGTACATTCAAAGAAATAAGGTTTCCTTAGGATGTGTAATTACCTATGGGGGGAAAAACAGACAGACATGGGTACAATAAAGTAAACACCACAAAAAAAACTTAAAAAAGAAAGAAAAACAAGATTTTGAAATGAGTGCTCTGGATTTCAGGACAACCAGGCATCACTTGGTCTATAAAAATAAGGGTAGCAGACATCACCCTGCTCTTAGTCAAAGCTGATAATTACTAGCAAAGAAACAATGCCCCCCCAAAAAAAACATTCTATCACTAGAAAATGTAGTTTAGAATATGCCCCCTATTTATTGACCGTAGGTTGTATTAGTGACCATCCCACTCTATACTTTGTTTACCTGACAAATTTTTCTGAGCACTGTGTATCTTTTATGCATAAACTTTGAGACAGAGGTTGACCAATAATAGATACTTGAGAATATTTTATGGTGAAGGGATGCAAGATATTAAAACTATAACATTTTAAGATAAATTAATTTATAAGATCCTAAAGAGAAGAATAAGAGGAAAAAATACACATGCATTTCAAATTTGTGTCAAATATATGAAGAAAAAAATTTTGTTTACTCTGTGTAGCTGTTTTTTAAAGTATAATTTTAGATTTCTGATGTGTGTTTCAGATTATTCTTGTCCTCCTACTTACTGAAAGAATAATATTTCATATTATAGTATTTCAAAGAAACTTATGGCTGCTTCTTTTTTAGATGCTATACATATAATAGTTTCAACTTAAAATGAAAAAAATTATATATACCATTAGTTTATTAAATATTCATTTCCAGAGACAATGTGTGTACTGGCCCATGCATGCATTTACTAATTATTCTGTCAATTTTAAGCCAAAGCACAAATGCAGACTGCTTGATACTATTTCTGGAGTAGTACAGCATGAGATATCGGATCAGTATTATGCTGTTCTCAATCAATATGGACAAGATCAGCACTTCTTTAAATTTAGAAACTCTTCACAATTTTCAGTGTGTTACAGAAATAGACATCTATTGTTCATAGAAGTTTATAGAATCTGCCTTTATAAAATTCTCAAGTTTCCTTCGATGAGCCTGAGTGAGGTAGTAACATCTATGCCTTGTTGCACAATAGTCTTAATTCAAGTTCTCAGTCATGCATTTTCCGAAATTGAGTAATACAGACACATGCCCCCACAGTAGTGTTAATCTGTTTATTACTTTTGTAAATCCTTGAGAATTTGCCTGAGTACCATAATTCTTCTGAGAAGACAAGTTCCTACAAAGGATGTGCAAGTGTAACATGGACAGCAATCACAATGAAATTCTTATTTTTTAACTGAAATTTTAACAAATGTTACCTAACTAACCCACAAATGAAGAACACCAGGGGAGGCTGAATACAAAATAGTGACAAAAAACCAGAGCACACATCCTCTTCTCTCACTTGGCTTCAAAGCTTCAAGTGACCAACATCTGTCCATTCTGATAATGTCCATTCTCAAACCTCACAAACCCGTGGAGAGATCTAATTGGATTATATTCAGTCATTCTATACCATATTTTATATTTAGCACCTGCTGTCCTTAAACACTGGGAAGTCAATAGTCAATCAGAAAGATGCTGGTTTCATGCAGAGTCTCGTGTATTTAACATCTGAACAGCAGCTAATAACTCACTGCAGGAGTGATCAACACCATAGAATCTGCCAGTTATAAGCGAGGAGAGACAGGAAGGACAAAGGAATCTTTCTGAGAAGTGGCACTAAATTGGAAACTTGATGATGATGACTCAGAGCTCTAGGGAAAGGTTTCCTTTCAGGAGGAAAAAAATACAACAAGGTGAGGTTGGGTCTGAGTGTTGATGGATGGAAAAACAGAGTGAATGTTGAGAGAGAGAGAGAGAGAGAGAGAGAGAGAGAGAGAGAGAGAGAGAGAGAGAGAGACAGAGACAGAGACAGACAGAGACAGACAGAGAGAGAGACAGAGAGAGAGACCAGGTAAGGGAGGAATGTAAGTTAGCATCACAGGCCTGCAGCACTTTCTAGTCTGTTAAAATATGTGAATGTTATTCTTCCTTCAGGTGGAACTCCAGCAGGTTGGAGGCAGGAGCTCCATTTTCTCATCTATGCTTTGGAAAAGTTTTCTTGGGAAACAGCTCTCTAGGATACAAGAGTGACAAAATAAATAAATAATAAAATCTCAAGAGCATCAGGCCTCTGTGTTGAGGACAATGAGCACATTTCTCTGCTACTTAGCAAACAAAGATGACTTATTTGAAAGTATTTCAATTTGATATGTTCATTTGGGAAAATTGTGTGGCTTTGTGATACTAGGAAACTGTATATGTTCACACCATTTAAAGGCACCTTCAGTAAAACCATTATCTTGTGGACAACAACATAATGTAAGGAAGAATAGTTCTCAACCTATTGGGGTTGGACTAAGGTTCCAAAATCAGCTCTACTGCTATGTGTGCCCACCTGTGTGTCCTTCAACCTCTCTGAATTTGCCTTCGTTCCTCAGGAAACAGATGCCCAAATAGACCACATACATAATTACCACATAATCCATAACAAAGTAAACTTACTACATATAATAAGCAAAATGTAAAAAAATAAGAATTTAAACAAAAATAATTTTGTTAACATGAGAAGCATCTTAGGATTTTGCACCTCTGATTAGTACCATTTGAATTTCAGATCTTTACTTTTCAATAGGAAGAAATATTTCCTATTTGATTGTAAGAGAAATGTTACATTAGATTCAAATGACATAGATGTGACTGGCATGCTTATAATTCAAATACAAAATGATTGTTACTCTAAGATGCAATAAATCAAGTATAAAATGTGTTGGCAATAAAAAAATCTAAAACGTAAAGCATGCACTAAATTAAGCTTATTTTATAAGAAAAACCTTTGCATGTGGAATAACAGTGAGGAAAGCACAGCGAGCATGTGGTAGCCAGTAGGTGACATCTGTGGCTTGTTGGATTTTTATTGTAAACTGTACTCAGCGCTTGCGGTCAGTCCAGGCTTCCATCCTCCTATGCAAATCACCCAGGCTGCACAAAAGCCATTAATCAACATTCTATTCCCGAAGAAGGATGTCTCCAGATAAATTTTAAAAATATGGGCGAAGAACAGAAAAATATGTAATGATGCCTTCCATCCTGTGGGAGTAAATCACCATTTGCTTCTTTTGTGTGTGTGTCAAGCAGTAAATTTCTTAGTCAGAAGGCAAGGAGCAAAGCAGAGCCCTGTGATCCGTCCCCTAGTCCTCACCCATCTGCAGTGAAGGGCTCATTCTTGGGGAATGACTTATGCGACAGCCAAAATCCCACAGACAAAGTCTGCTTCTTTTCAAATCCTGCCGATATACAGTGCAGCAATGAATACAGCAACCCAGAACATTGTGGGTGGGTCACATTTTCATTGCTTGGTGGACTTCATGATTTGCAGATTCTAGATGTAATCGATGCAATGAAAGCAAAATAACCGTTGACAATGTTAGCTCTTATATGTCAATACGAGTTTTAAATAAAATGAGTTTAACCAAAATTTTATTAAGCATATAAATTTTTACCCTTATTGAAACAAAACCTAAAGGATTCATCAGCACATTGTTTTTATCAAGTCAAAGTAACACTATAAATATCATGAAGAGTTTTGATCAAGAGTTAGCTTGGACTTTCCTGAGTAAAAATGCTTCATCAAACAGAATCACTAGTGTGAATACACCCAGCTTCTCTGTGAAACCTTCTAATCTGTGTCATTTTTTGAAAATTTATATTTCAGAGGACAGTTGGCAGTTCAGTATGAAAATTCCAAAGAAATCAACTTCGTTTTTCCTAGCTGTCAATCTTAGGTGTAGGAACAATTTAAATCCTTGAAATGAAAAACATTTGAAATATGTTTTCCAGGACAGACTATCTGAGTTCAAGTAAAGCTCAGGAATTGTACAGGGGCAGAATGTTAAAGTCACACACTTGAAAACCATGATAAAATTACATGTACTTAAAGCCAATCTGTAAATAATGTAAGTTGACAATCCAGGATCCTAAAATATGCAGGAGTATGGATTTTGAGGGATAGAAGAGGCCTTACAAGGAATGTAAGTGCTTTGTTTTTGTGAGAATGTCCCCTTTAACAGGTCCTTTCACAAGTTCCACCAGAAATTCATTCTCTCCAGAATAGACCCTTCACACTTCAAAATTCCACTATGCACAATTCTTCCTGGCATTTCTCACCAGCTTCCCACTGCTGCTATGTGAACAGTGATCTTCGCCTGCTCCATGGCCTGGGCTGAGTCCCTCCCACTGTTATCCTTCCCCACCAGGATGGACAGGAACTCTAGCAAGCCCTGAGCCCAAATAAGCCTGTCTACCCTCCTGTTCTGTCTGTCAGGAATTATGATCACAGTGGAAAAAAATACTACATGTATCACTGAATCTTCTTGTCTAGAATCTCCTCAATTCCCTTAGCTCCTTCCAAGTTTCCAGGTAATGGAATTCAGGAAGATTGTCAATATTGCTATTTTTATGTGTGATTGAGAAAAAGCCAAGTGTTGTCTGATCCCCATGTCTTTTATCTTAGCTAATGGATATATATATATATATATATATATATATATATATATATATATATATATATATATATATATAATTTTGCTCAGTTATTTTTATTAGATTATTACAATAAAAATACTTGGTAGTCACTGGTGTAGAAAACAGAGATCAAAAAACAAGAGGAGAAATTTAATAATAATTGTAATATTTGGAACACAATATTTCTGTACAGACCATGAATCATGAGGATTTTTGTATCATCACGGGTTTGATGGTAATAAAAAGGAGAATATTACATTGAAAAGTTTGACGATAATATGAAGTTAAAAGTTTATTATGTAGTTTCTTTAGAACCCACTTTTACTAAGTTTTTGGTCTTTTGTCTAATGACTACTCTTATAACTAAAGATAGGAATAGGTAAAAATATACAAAAAATTATGGTCTACTATGTCTAACATACCTATCTCCTAATTACAATAAAACTGGAGGTCATGCTACAGTGTAATCCCCATTTTATTAGAGAGATGTAGAGAGAAGCTGGAGAGGGCTCAGTGGTAGAGAGTGCTTCATGCAAGCATGAGAACTTGGCTGGGCTCACCAGATCCCACATAAAGAATAAACCCAAATTTAATGATTTACCATTAAGCCAACAATTTGATCTTGAGAGCTACAAAGTTGGCTTTTTAAAAAATATTTTATTTATTCATTTTCAAGCAGAGAGATACAGAGATGTGTGTGTGTGTGTGTGTGTGTGTGTGTGTGTGTGTGAGAGAGAGAGAGAGAGAGAGAGAGAGAGAGAGAGAGAGAGAGAGAGAGAGAGAGAGAGAGAGGGCACCACCTTGTGGGTCTGGCTTATTTGGGACCTGGGGAATTGAACCGGGAGCCTTAAGCACTGGAGGCAAGTGCCTTAACCGCTGAGCCATCTCTCCAGCCCCAAAGTTGGCCTTTTAAATTTTTTTTCAGTTCCTTAAAAAGCACTTTCCTAAACTCTAGGTAGATTCCTTGACTCCTTTTGCCTATTTAATTTTGATATTACTGTGAAAGACTAAAATTATATTTTCTAAGAAACAGAATAAGGTTGTCTTTCTATTAGGGATGGATGCTAATTTCAAAGTTTAAATTATGTCTCAATATTATTTATGAAATTGTTATTTGAAACCAGGTAGAAGATATGTAATGGTGATTAAGCTATTTTTTTTCATCTAGAGCAGTTACAGCTTGTAAGAGAATATCATACGGAAACTATGCCAAACAACAGAGGTAGATTTTCCAGATGCCTGGGAAGTCCCCCTGTGTGAAGACCATTTGGAATCTTAATAAAATCTTTAAGACAATGGGCTACCACTTTTTCTCCTACCTTCTTAGAATCCTATCATAGGGGATCTTTGCTGGTGGTAATGACAGAGCAAAACATTCTCAGATATTTAGACTGTGAATGTGTCTGTGTGGTGACCTCATTTCAGAAGAAGAAATTAGCACGCAGGTTCTAACAAGCACTAACATATTTAAAACAGAACTTGCTGATATCTGCTGCTGGGCTTGCCTCAGTGAATCTATGACTTGCAATCAGAGCACCTATAAAGTTGGAATACGAACCCTAAAGACAATACAGCTGTGCACAGAGACTGCATCACAAAGCAGATGTTCTTGGGCCTTTAGTCCCGCAATGGGACAGAGAAGGGTCAAGGGTGAAAGCTGCCCCATTAGAACAAAAAGTCCCAGTGTGATGGAGAATATGCACTCTTCCCTTTCTACATGTTAGTGTCTAGAAACACGTCTGATGCACCAGCAACTGAACTGAGCGGGGCTGAGACATGAAAACCAAGAAGCCTCAAAAGTCCATGTCATGCTGTGCCAAAGTTTCAAAAACGATTATCTTTGTCATAGTGTATAAAGAAACCCAGGGGTAGGGTCAACATGGTGAACTTGTAGCCATGACAGAATGCCTGGTGTGTGTGTGTGAGGGGGCAGTTTAGGACCCAGAAAGCCCAGCCAGCTCACAGGCTCTCCAGGCTGGACCTAAGCCCCACATACTGGGATCAAGGACTGGCCCCCTAAGCCCCTTCACAGAGTGTGGGAGCCTCTCTTACCCCATGACTCAGGCTAGATCGCCATGCCAGCAGCAGAGCCAGAAACACACTGCCTTTAGATCTCTCTGGTCCAGGGACAATAGCCCTCTGTGCTGGCCCTCCCTCCCTCCCTCCCTCCAGGTGCCAGACACAGCCTCCCCTCCCCTGGGCATCCACCTGCAAGGCTCCTTGCTTCAACCATGTTTACAGAGGCTCAGTTCACAACCCAGATGCTCATCACTGGACAAATGGATATCAACGTTGCGGTCCGTATACACCATGGAATTCTACTCAACTGTAAAGAAAAACTATGTAATGAAATTTGCAGGAAAGTGGATGGACTTGGAACAGATGATAGTGAACTCATTCAAGAACAGAGAAACAAATGTTGCATATTCTCCCTCATCTGTGCTTCCTAATTAGGTTAAGTTTGAATAGTCAGCACACCTGACATGCAGATCAGAGACTGACAACTGATAGAAGGGATGGGGGTTGCTGAGAGCATGGGTGTTGATATACCAAAAACTAAATCCATATTTAATCAATATCATAGCATACTTACTCTTGGACAGTAAGCTCTTGAGGAAGATGGGGGCATAGTCGGATAAGGAAGCCAAATCCTAATAAAAGCGGCCCTGTCTCAGAAGCTGGTTACTGGCCACACTGAGGTGTTAATCAGAGAGACCTACTATGTCCCTAAAACACAACAGGCTTTGACAAAGCTCTGGTTTTCCCACCCCAGGCAAAAGATAAGACCCTATCACTGCTGTCACACAACACTGAGAGATCTGTTGGACCTGGAAAGGAAACCAGATCCCAGATGGTAGCCTGTGTAGTGTGGGAAGGCCCACAATATTCAGAGAAATCCAGGGACACTGCTATACTATACAATAGTGAACAGTGGTCTCAGAATGCAGAGGACACTGCCATAAGGCAGAAACCAGCTAGGCAAGAAGAACTCACCTGGACAATAGTGACACAACCTAGGCAGGTAATCAATGGCTCTCGGATTGGCTAAGAGATCCACTCTATGACAAGGAACCCTTAGGTGGAACTGGGATCCAAGGCAAATTCTTATGGAGACCAAGAACTGGGACTCCAAGGGTCTAGAGAGAGTCTATACCCATTAATATATTGCTAAATTGACAATATTTGTCCCATTTAACCTATTGTGACTTCATTCTCCACTGGAGATTCTGTTTGCATTTTTCAGATTGCAGTGAGAGAGCTTTGGCTCTTCCAAACCTACCAACGAGCCACCGATGCCTGACATCCTGGCAAGAGATGTGCCACCCCAGACCTACCATGGACGATCCACATGGAACCCCAAAGAGAGTGGTGGGATAAGCAAGAGACACATAACCACAGCCAAACTGCCCACAAACTGCTCCTCAAGACAAGCTTTGATACCTGGGAGCTCTGCTTCTGAAGCCCCTCTTACAAACTCTGGAAGGACCCTTCTGCTTCACCCCTAGATACCCTGCTCCTGGTCTGCAGCCTTGGCCTTGCTGCATGCCTATCTGGCCTTCAGTTTCCTCATCTGTAAAATGGAACAATCTCACACACTGATTGTGAGAATTAAGTGAGTTAATGGACACAGAACACTGAAAGTACCACCTAGCATGGGATAAAACTAATATTACTAAGAAAAGATTGGCATAAATTTCTTTTATGTTCCTCAGGACACAAATCAGACAAGGTAAATGATTTTCTTAATATTAATATTAATTTTCTTAAAATTACAGCCACCCCACCAATCCCTTCCCTCATTTCCATTTTTGTAATTGTTCCTTATCACGATCTACAACTAAAACATTAGACCCAAAGAAGAAAGATTTTCTTGTGTGTGTGTTACTGTTGTGTCCCCTGCACCTGGCCAAGAGTGCATACTTAATAAGTCCACATTAAGTGCAGAAACAAGTGACTGCATCCATGAGCAGAGACTGAAGAAACTCGAATGTGTTTACTGCCGTCTGTGATCCATTGAGATGCTGGGTTATTAGTGTTGAGGTTTCCAAATTGTAATTTGATATAAATCTTTAATTCACTATCTTCATACTATGTGGAAAAACAGTTTTCACCTCTATCAGCTTTAATATGTTAAGAGTTAAAGAAACCATTCTAGACGTATAAGAATTCAAGTGATATTTAAGATGTTAGCATCAGCTCAGTATAGTATTATTATTTTTTATAACCATCTTCTGTGTGTGCAGAGCACACCACAGGAACACATATTTCTTCATGAAATCCATCCAGGGATTATCATACTGATACAGGCATGATCCAGGGCTTGTTTCCTCAAAACTATATGCCATCCAAAAATATATTTAGAAATTCATTGAAAAAATACAAGCCAAATGATTGCTCACATAGCAGGGGCTATGCTAAATTATTTGTTTCAACTTGCCCTGATGTAAGAAAATAGTAAAAGATATCACAGAAAATATAAAACCTTCTGTTATAACATTTTTTAAATGTTCAGTACACTCCCCAAATTAAACATAATCCTTTGAATAAAATAAAATATTATATTTTATTAATTTGAATAATTCCTTAAAGAATATAATAAATATTTTGCTGTTATGTGAAATTTGAAAAGCCATAATAATTTATCTAAACATCAATAATATTATTATTTGTAGTGTCTTCAAGTCTTTAAATTTTTAATTATTTTAAATTCCAAGTTTAATCTGGAAAAGCTCCTTTAATTACTTCTGTTATTTATTATATTTTTAGATTCTGGTTAACTAATTTAAAACTAACCCATTAACATATTAATTTATGGAATTAAGCAAGAGTTAACATATAGTTATTTTTAACTATTGACTTTCACTGTTTTTGCCTTTGTCAACAAAACGAGTCACATTTTCTAGCTAGGTTTACCTTGCGCTCCAGAATTTTTCTTGAAAATTGCCAACTTCATTCCTGAGATTGTTCGTTCCCCATTTATCACTTTTCAATAGACAGTACAGTCACTTTGATGACAATATTTGCTATTTCTATTTTTTTCCAGAATACTATGTTAGCCACTAACTGCAGTTGCAATGAGTGCTTTACTGTTTCCTTCCAAGTTATTCAGCAAGCAAGAGAGAATTCTGGACACAGAGTCCTTAAGGCAGGTGTTGAAGGCAACCTTTTTGTTGCTCCAGCAAAGAACCTGACCAAAAGCTGCTTGATGAAAGGAATGGTTTAGTAGGCTTACGGACTGGAGGGGAGACTCCATCCTGGCAGGGAAAACGATGGCATGATCAGATGGGTGGACATCACCTCTGCCACAGCACTGCAAATAGCAGCAGGAAGGTGTGCCAAGCACTGGCAAAGGGAAGTTGGCTTATAATCCCATAAGCCCGCCCCCAACAACACAGCTCCAACAAGGTTTTAATACCCAGACTGTCGTCAGCTGAGGATGGAGCATTCAGAGCACAATTGTCTGTGGGGGACACCTGGACCAAACCATTACACTAGGCATGCTGTGAATACAAAGTTAATAAAATGAGTTTGTTCAAGGGAATATGTTCTGTACTCTAGTTTCAACAGTCATGTAAAATTGCATTCATGGAGAAAGCACTTATGCAGAATAGTCTATATCCCTTTTCCATTAAAATTTATGAACGACAAACCACATAACCTTGACTCCAATGCCAAGAACAGGTGGGCTGGTCTATATTAAAAATAAAAAAAGGTTTAGGAATTGATTCATAAATTTAGTCAAGCCTTTATAGTCAGGAAAGATCACATTGTATAAAATGGCAAAAGAACTTCTTTCTTATTCAATAAATAACAGGCATTTAAAACATTTATTTAATTTGTGTTTATGTGTGTGGGCACACATGTGAGTTCTGGTGCATGTGTACCACAACGTGTGTGTGTGTGTGTGTGTGTGTGTGTGTGTGTGTGTGTGTACAACTTTAGGGTCAGTTCTTACCTTGCACCTCACTTGAGGCAGGGTTGTCTCCTCCTCCATCCTCACAGGAATTTCACTGGCTTACAGAAGCCTGCCACAACTTCTAGCTTTTATATGAGGCCTGGGTTATCTGACCTCAGGTATCCAGAGCTATTGCAGCGTTCACTTTACACACTTAGCCCTTTCCCTAGCTCTGTGATGGTTATTTTAAACCATCTTCAGGAAAAAAAAATCCTAAAATTATACTGGTTGTCAAGACTGAATTTGCAAAGATCCCATAAAGGAATCTGGCAAAATTTGAAGAAATATTTTATTTTAACTCAGTTATATTAGGCACTTAATATTTTCCAAAAATCTCTTTGCTTACATCTTTTGAATATTAACTATTCTGGAATGATTTACTTTGTGTAATCAAACAGGCACATGCTATTATTTTTTGCCATAAATGTTTTATTGCCAGAGATGCTCACATATAGAATAGTAACACCTGCCGATAGTAATGATGTGATTTTTCCTTTCATATTTGTATCGCTTCTTATTTTTCTCTTGAATTGTTGATTCAGTTTATACCTCCATAACTAAATTAAACGAGTGGAAGTCAAATTTTATTTTTTAAAAATATTTTATTTATTCATTTTTCAAGGAAAGAGAGAGAGAGAGAGAGAGAGAGAGAGAGAGAGAGAGAGAGAGAGAGAGAGAGAGAGAGAGAGAGAGAACGCACCAGGGCCACCATCTTGTGGGTCTGGCTTATGTGGGTATTTGAATGTGGAAATTGAACCCGGGGCCTTAGGCACTGGAGGCAAGTGCCTTAACCGCTGAGCCATCTTTCCAGCCTTCAAAATTTATTATGGACTTGAAATAAATTGTCTCTATGAAACTCCACATGGTAAAATGAATATACACCAATAAAAATGGAGGTGTATGGCTTAATTACCTATATGATTTATAATACATGCCATTGAATATCACTTGGATCCTGCAAAACTCTAATATCAACAAAATAAACCAAGTTCAGAAATGACTTCTGTGTTATTCACCATTTTCATTATTCTACTACTTTGTTTTTGTTTCCTGTTTGCCTCTTGCTTTTCTCCCTCCATGTCTGCTTCTTCCTTGTCTGATTTCATGGTAAGTTCTCAGCATTTCAAGTTCCCCAAATCCTCTGGATTGGAGATCTCCCTCTCTCTTCTAACGTCTGTATTCAACTTACTTGTCTATTTCCTCTGGTCCCTTGCTTCCAAATATCTCGTTTATGTCAATGATTTTCTAACTTATGTCTCTATTCAGACATCTCACTTGACATCCACAGTCTTATATGTAGCTGCCAGTGTGACGCATGTGCCTATCTCCCTACCACTGAATTTCAACATATTTCAAAACGTAACTCTGCCCTGTCACTCTACAGCTTTTCTCATGACAATAAACAGAACCAAATCTTCCTGTTTTCATTCCCCAAACATTGAAGCAAACGTGGACCATCATGTCCTCTCGTCCCACTTAACAGTCCTCTAGCTCCTGAGCAGCCATCCAGCGCCTTCAGAATGCACACAGCTCCTTCTCTTTCTCCAGCCACTCCCTGTGGTTCCTCCTGCTCCTTTCTCACTGAGTTAGCTCTCTCCTCCTTGCAGCCAAAAGACTGGGATCTCATTTAATTGTGAGCCAGCTGCTCACAATGTGTTTCCCTGGAAGCCCAAACCAGAAATCCTTGCCACAGGGCACCAGGCCCCCGTTGATGGTTCTCATCCTCTTCCATGTCTAGATGCCTTAGTGTGTGGTCTTTTCCACTTTTCCTCCTTCTGCTCAGCCACTCAGAGCCCCCTCCCCCAGAGCCATAGCACAAGCACATCATTAATGCACTTGAGTGATAGGCTCTTTGCACTTGCTGCTCCCTGTGACTAGAATACTCCTCTGCCTGGCCCCACTGACTCAGCTGGCATCTGTCCTAAGCTACTGGATGGACTCAGCAACTCATCCCACCCCGCAGACACTGTTTCTCTTGATTTCTTCTTTTTTCTTTATCCCTTACCAACAGTTGATAAAATATATGGGATGTATTTACTATTCTGCTGTGTCTTTTCCCATTGACATTTCAAGGGCCACAAAGGCCAATTTTATAGTCTGTTTTCTTCACTGCCTTATCTTTGACACCAGGATCAGACCTATAGAAAATTTAAAAAATTATTATTGCTAGAGAAAAAAAATAATTTAAGATTTGCATGTTATTTAAGAGCTTGTCTCTTAACTACTGGTTTGTGTTTTTGCCACTAAACCAGGTCTGGAGCTCTTCTGGTTCTTGAGTGGCTTTAAGCTCAACTCCAGTGACTTTGATCTTGAAATTTAATGACAGGCCCATCTAATTTCAGCTCCTCATTCTTGTTTCTAGAGTCTCTGCATCTTGGCTCCACCCACTTGGCAGGTGCTTCTGCTCAGCTAGCCTTGCGTCTGTCACTCATTTCTCCACATCAAGTTCTGCCAGTCTAGCTGGACTTTTGCCCATCGCCTTTAGTGAATTTGTCTCTGCTGCACCTGGGTGAACCAAAAGATCATACTGACTCACCCCCCAAAAGGCATGTTTCCTCCCATGTCTGTGGCCTTCCTAGCCTGCTTCATGCCCCGGCAGCCTTCCTCAGCTATGGTACAAGATAGGGCAGGAGTGTCTTACTCCTGCTTTGAAGATCTTTTCATTTCTCAGGTAGAAGCCACTTCAGATAAACTCAGAGGTTGGCTTGAATTAGGGCAGAATGAACAGCTCAGGTTCAAAGTGATCTGTTATCAGGGAAAAGAGGGCTTGTGGGTTTGGCTTGGCCTTGTGTAGATCCCCAAGGTTAGCTTGTATTGACTGGATCATCTCGTCTTGTGAGACACTGGGACAGTATTTTCTCTCCTTGAGTTGGTGAGAGGAAAGCACAAGTGAGGAACCGTACCCCAGGCACCTCAGGAGTTTGGGTTACAGAGCGTCACTTTTTGTTCTGTTTGATTTAGTTCAGTCTTGCTTTCCAGAAGCTCTTATGGGGGAAAAAAAAAAACATATAAACACTCTTCAAATAATATATAAAGTACTCTGATAGAAGTGTGTGTATCTAGTATTGTGGAGGTTGGCACGTGCCATGTTAAGGAGGCTAGCCAAAACTTGGGATTTTGGGGTGAATTCTAAAGTTGAACCGTGCTGATGTAGAGTGATTATAGGGAAATAATTAGAGATAATGTAAAGTAGTAGCTATGAATGTGATTAGGGTATTCATAGGGTACCTAGTGAGGTTACTCTCAGCATATCATGGTAACACAAAGATTCCTTGGAAGTCATTTGAATATAGCTTATGCCAAAATGTTATATAATACAGCACTTACTTCCTTAAAAGAACGGGAAGTTGGTTATGTGCAAGTGTGGGTATGGACATGAGAAACCAGGAACATTCAAGATTTCCAAGTGTGCTATCCGATCTGTCATTAAATGACACCGAATGAATTAAGAAATTCCTGGTGGAATGAACACAATGTTGGCATGTGGCTGTTGTTTGAAAGGAGTTGTGTGGATGTGTGAGCTATGGCTGAAAAGCTAATGGTTTTATACCATCAACATCGTCCCTGGGAAAAATTATATAATTTACTTGTTTAGGCAAACAGATCTCTGTTTTCTTATCCCATTCACTCTGGTCTTGCTCTTTACAACTAGACTATGGCAAATCATAGCATCTCCCATTATTCTCTGCTCACTTATTTCTCATATTTTTATTGCCTCATTGTAGTTTTTGCTACTCTACTTAATTAAGCTTTTGCCTCAACTATTATTAGTATTTTTAAGATATATATTTTTCCACTCAAAATGTGCTTGATAGTATTATAACAATAATTTGTTATCATTGGTCCGTTGGCAAACCACACACCGCTCCCCCTTCACAATTTCAGGGTCTTCTTTTGGAATTTCTGGGCATCTGAGTCACAGTCTAGTCTGTTTCCATTCCATCAGCAAAATGAGAAGGTGGCAAGTTTTAATCAGGAGAATTTTTTTTTCTGAGGTAGGTGCCTTGGGAACAAATGTTTATTATGTGCTGGGGGAAATGAAAAAAGGAAGGCATTTCAATGGATGGGAAACTCAAGGCCACTCAAAGGAGCAGCCTGGAAGAGTGGAAAATTGGCCGCAGGGCAGAGTCAGTCTGTAGTGTGGGAAGATAACATTAGAGAGGTAGCAAAGTGCTAGTTGACAGAGGACCTTGAATTATAGGCCAAGAGTTTAGACTTGATATGTCAGGGGTAGACGAAGCTTGAGCAGGGAGGTGATGTGATAAACATGGTATTTGCAGATTATTTTAACAGTTTACAAAGGAATAATTGTAGCAAAAGAGACGGCCATCCAGATCACCAGCAAAGACGTTATTGTAACCTCGGTGTGAGTAGAATAGGACTAAAGTCCTAGAAAGAGAAAAATTGCTGAATCTGCCTGATATTAGGCAGCCAAAAAGTTTCAAACTTTTTTTAAATCTTAAATCATCTACTTCAAAAATTACTTGTGATATTTGTTAAAATTCATATTCCTCTACTCTCTGCTAGTACTTCTCAAAACATTTAAAAAGTTTTCTGTGTGTTCTTTATTCACAGTGAGGTTCACATGTTGCTCCAGAGGAAGAATTCACAGCGACCCCACTCAGCTATAGAGAACAGAGATCACATGGCAGGGCTGTCTTCTCAAGAAAAAGTCAATATGCTTTTTTTGTTGTTATTGTTGTTGTTGTTGTTTGAGGTTGGGTCTTGCTCTAGCCCAGGCTGACATGGAATTCACTCTGTACTCTCATACTGACCTTGAACTCATGGCGAGTTCCAGTACTGGGATAAAAGACATGCACCATCACACTGGACTTTCAATAGACTTTAAGTGTAATTTTATATTAGAAACAAAATTGAACAGAACATACACAAATCTCACATTTTCCGTTGCAGGATGGTTGGTATATGCTGAGGTGAGTTAGAGGTCAAGTGCAGCTTGGTTTCCAGGCATGGGACCTGAAATTACATCAAGTGCCAAAAGAGGAACTCTTCTAGATGAAAGCAGAGGAGTTCCCCTTACACCAAGGTGTTTTCCTCTACTGAAGACATTTGGTAACTTCTATAGCTTGCTTTTACTTGCTTTCTTTCTTTCTTTATTTTCTCAAATCCATCTATCCCTTCCTTCCTTCCTTCCTTCCTTCCTTCCTTCCTTCCTTCCTTCCTTCCTTCCTCTCTTCCTTCCTTCCTTTCTTGTTTACTTTTTTGAGGACAGTGTCTCATGTAGCCTAGAAAGGCCTTGAACTTCCCTCAGACTCCGGAGTCCTGTGATTATAGGTATTCTCCACTACTCCTGGCTATAGACAGTTTCGATTGTCACAAAATCAGGTTAGGGTAGTGTAACTGACTTCTAGTAAGTAAAGAGCAGTAATGCTCCTAACCATGCCATAATGCACAGGAAATCCCTTTCCCCTCAGTAAATATTTGATGGTCCAAAATGTCATTAAAAAAACTCAGAAACTAAGAAATAAAGAGAAACAATTGTTACATGCAACATACAAATCAAGTTTGGATTGTGCTTCAAAAAATAGGGCTGAGGAGATGGCTCAGCAGTTAAAGGCATTTACTTGCAAAGCCTACCAGCTCAGGTTCAAGACTAGTATCCATGTAAAGCAAGATGTACCAAGTGGCACATTTGTCTGGAGTTTGCTTGCATCAGCAAAATGCCCTGGTATGTCCATGCTTTCTCATTCTTTCTATAGCAAATAAAAAAAAATATTTAAGAAATAACCACAGCAACACATATAAAACATGCCTTTGTGATACTTGTGAAAAAAAAGCTCTGAGGCTAACTAAGGATAATACACACTTTTATTTGAACAGGGGGTTAATATGATTGGAGTTGAAAATTAAATGCTTGTATTCAGGATAAGCACAGTGAAACGACAAATGTTCTTGATTACTGGAATCAAGGAAAGAACACGTCCACTGACAGCAAGATAGGATGTTTGTGACATAAAGCCCTTACAGGTTTTAACCACAGAAGAGGTACACCAATGTCATTATTCTCTCCCTTTGGGGGCACGTTTTACACTTTCTCCAGTAGGAGTGGGAGAAGGTGGCAGACTAAGCGTTTTAACAACGTGCACTTTGGATTTCATACATAATTTCCTCATGGTTGGGTTGGGTCTGAAAGTGATTTTGATATCCATCTTTATGCTGCTTTAGGCAGAATTGTAGTTCATTTTCAGAGATGCCAAGAAGAGCCTGACAGTGCTGGCTCCTCTTCTCTCTCCTCTCTCTCTCTCTCTCTCTCTCTCTCTCTCTCTCTCTCTCTCTCTCTCTCTCTCTCTCTCTCTCTCTGTCTCTCTCCCTCTCTCTTTCTCTCCCTCTCTCCCTCTCTCCCTCTCTCTCTCCCTCCATCCCTCCCTCTCCCCCCCTCTCTGCTGGATGGCTTTTGCTCTCTTGGGATAAAAGATTCCAGACACCCTCAATCCTTTTTTGATTCTCATTCCTGGCTCTGATTTGCACTGCGGTACCTGTGAATGGGAAGCCATCCTGCAGCTTTGACAACTCTCCATCCAGGCACACAGTGGAAAGGAGATAAAGAAGCACACTGTTTTGCTTCCACTGGAACTATCTAGACACTTCCTTAACCACCTTTCTATCATGATATGGAAGCCCCAGTGACTGAATTCCTAGTGGGGGAACCATGATCTTGCTCTCCCTCCCTGACATGCATTCCTGGGCAATGAATGAGTTTGCTGAAGCCTGTCCTTAGCTGGGGCTAGATTATAATCTGTTGCTACTTGTATTTTTATTACAAATGCTGTTTATCTCTTGTCAAACATTTCAAATATCTTTTCAGTGTTTCATAGTGCTGTTCAAGCTGAGTCCTTCCTTCGTAGATGTTTGATGAGTTAATAGAACATAGGTAATTTTTGTGTTGAATAATTCATGTTTTATTACTCTATGTGTTCCTTATAAATTATGGTAAATAATGCTATTTATGTAGATAATATTGTTTCTGACATCAACATTTTTATTAAATATTTATTTATTGGCAAGCAGAGAGATTGAGAGAGACAGAGAGAGAGAGCGGAGAGAGAGAGAGGAGAGAAATAAAGAAAGAAGAGAGAGAATGGGTGGGCCAGGGCCTCCACTGCAAAGGAACTCCAAATGTATGCTCCATTGTGCAGAATCTTTAAGTGGGTATGGGGGAATCAAACCAGGGTAGTTTAGGCTTTGCAGACAAGAGCCACTCTCCCACCCAACTCCAGGTTTTAACCTATTTATGAAGTTCTTTATTCTATGGAAATCAATTTCCCACAGTTACATCCAGTCTCTATTTTATATTTTAATTTTCAGTTGCCACTCAAAATAATGTTTCATTATGAGAATTTCATACAGACAATTGTACCTTGCACTCATTCGCCTCATTGCCTTTTCCCATCCCTCTTTCTCACTCTTTCAGGTTCTCATATACATATTATATACATAATACTGCACACATTTTAAATCTAGACTCTGCAAGAGAGAAAAATATGATATTTTGCCTTTTATCCTATTTCTCTCTCTTGCTCTCCTCCCCTCTTCATTTAACCCTCTTTCTCATCTGCTTCAAAATACCCATTAATTCTAATTACCACACCAGTGAAAATGAGATAATTATCTTTTGTGTCTGGCTTAGTCTGAACATGATTATCTCTTGTTTCATCCATTTTCCTGCAAATGAAATTATTTCATTCTTTTTTTAAATGTCTGAACAAAACTTTATGAGAGCACAGGTGCTAAACATGACATTTTCTCTGGGTGGTCAACATATTTAAATAGTACTGAGAAGTTCATCTGAAGGGAGTTCACTAGTGAGGAATCATTTCCTCTGAGAACCATCTTATAAAAGTCAGTTTTGCCAGGCATGGTGGCGCACGCCTTTAATCCCAGCACTGGGGGCATAGGTAGGATGATCGCCATGAGTTTGAGGCCACCCTGAGACTACTTAGTAAATTCCAGGTGAGCCTGCGCTAGATTGAGACCCTACCTCAAAAAACTATTTTAAAAAGTCAGTTTCATGTACAGAAAATCTAGCTAAGCTAAGCAGATTTAGTGAGGATAAACTCCTTTCACTACCTCTTGACTTCAATGACCTGTCATAATAGGAGATAGTGTCTCCATTTTTAGGGAAATACAGTCATTTGAATTTCGAGTTAAATTTCAAATGCCTTTGTACAAAATAGGGCTGGAGGTGGTTTAACAAAACAGGCTTCTGTTAATGACAATACAATGGTTAAGTTTCTTTTTCTCATGGTCGTAATCTTTCAGAGTTCTGAAACCCGGATGGAACTGATGCCTTATCTACCAGGATGCAGACAACTGTCTGTACTTGGTATCCTTATTCTTGGCTTCACTGTGGGAGTCCTATCAGAACTTGACTAACCAGAATAATTTGTGCTATTTATAACAAATCAGGCGTGCATGTATGCATGTATGTCTCTCTCCATATATAGATTTAAATAGATAGATAAATATATAAATAGAAAATTTTGGTGGTTTGATTCAGGTGGCCTTGCTGGTAGCAATTTGCAGCCTCCTGGAAGGTTAGCTTGGATATTATATTGGGGGTTGTATATTGAGGGTTAGCCTATGGGGGATGGGGGGTTGGGGGATGGAGTAAACCTGAGTGCTGAAGGGGGTAAACTTATGGATATTATAGCCAGCTTCCCTTTGCCAGTGTTGGGCACACTCTCCTGCTGCTGTTGGCCACCTGATGTTGACCAGGAGATGATGTCCAATCTCTGTTCATGACATCATTTTCCCTGCCATCATGGAGCTTTCCCTTGAGTCTGGGAGTCAAAATACATCCTTTCCTTCCAGAAGCTGCTTTTGGTTGGGTGCTTTGTGCCAGCAATGAGAAGCCAACTATAACAAAAACTGAAAAATAAAACAGTATTTAATACCGAAGATAGATCATATTGAAAGGATGAAGGAGAATGGTTATAATTTGATCTTTGGAGTTATCTTATTAAAAAAACATTTCCATAACATACATTAAATAGTATCAATAAAAAGGTATAGTGCTTTTTATGAGTGTTTGTGCATGCATATTTATATGTGGGGTGTCTTTAAAAATCACTGAACATGATATATTTGGATATGTAAACATATTTTATATATTTTATATTAGCCATCTGGAGTAACATAACCTTTAATACATCAGCATATTTGTTGGTTAAAACTATTCTTTACGGCAGTCAAGGTCATGTATTTGCCTGCCTTTCTGCTGCAAAATCCTCTCAAGGCAGTATATCAAGTAATGATAACATGAAAGTAAACAAATGCCTTTTTTTCATTAAGTTAATTAGAGGATTTAGCTTGCAACCTGGCTCTAAGCCTCAGGATTGGAACAAAATGTATAATTTGACATGTTAGGAAATTTCAATGCATTCAACTTAAAATAAATAGCCACCTCGAGCATTTGGAGGTATAATCTTGGGATCCTTGTAGAGTAGACAGAGCCCGGGAATTCCCAGCAAGAAGAATTCCTTGTGAGCCTCCACCAGCTAGGGCTGTTCACTCTAAACATTTGTTTAGAGGCATTAACACATGTTGGCACTGAGCATTCATTCCCAAGGAAGAAACACAACAGGCCCACCTACTCAAAGCACACTAGGCAGAAAGCAAATGGGCTTATTTTGAAGACAAGCATTGGCTGGACCAAGATTTCAAACTAAGTCCTACAAAGAAAGCTCAGATCTGTCCAAACACATGTGTACACAGGACTTGGGTGGACACATAGAGGTGCTTAAAATCATTAGTCATTAGGGACATGCAGATTGAAACCAGAGCAAGAAACCACACCACACATTATTTGATTCAATGATATCCTTGCCAAGAGAAATGGAACATCCAGCCACACAGTTGTACACAGTAGCTGTATTTGTCATTGTAGTGAAAAACTACAATGCAGCCTGTGCACACAGGCTGAAAGAAGACATTAGTACATGGACACACCTTGGAAACAAGGCTGAAGAGGCTAGTCAGGAGGTCCTATGTGTTAAGTGATTACATCTATATGAGATGCTCAGAGTAGGTAAACCCACAAAGCCAGAGAGGAGATTAGTGTAGTGCAGATTAGAGTGGGCAGCGTCAACTCTCCAATACAGGATGGAAAGTTTAAAAATTGACTGCAGTGAATTTTGCGTGATAATTCCCCATTGAATAATATATTTCCAGTACAGAATGGCAAAATACACGAGTTAAATATCAAACAGGCCATGAAATAGTGAAATTTGAGGTTTTCATTAGGCACAAGAAAAAGCAAGCTTAATAAAATAATTTTGCTTTACTGTTTTATAATGCTTCATGCATTCCAAATGTATGTTCATTAGATTTAAGAATTTATGATGAGAATAAATAACTGCATAAAGTAGTTCAGGTTGCTCCTCATGATGGTTGAAATTCAAACATCTGTGAAATAAATGTATATTCTTTTAAATAAAAAAAGTTTTTTTTATTGTCCATAATGATTTACATTATTTAGTGGGCCAACAATGAGTCCAGTCAATCAACACAGGATAAGCCAGTGAGACAGTAACCAACGATTTTTCGATACACTTGGGTCAGGAGAACCCAGCTGAATAAAAAAAAAGGTTTTTTAATCGTAACTTTCTATAAAGTTACTAGCAATGAAGTAATAATACCAGATGTTATTCAGATATATATATATATATATATATATATATATATATATATATATATATATATATTGAGGTACAGTCTCACTCTAGTCTAGGCTGACTTGGAATTCATTATGTAGTCTCAGGGTGGCCTTGAACTCATGGTGATCCTCTTCCCTTGGCCTGCCTCCTGAGTGCTGGGATTAAAGGCATGAGCCAATATGCCCAGCCTAATAAAGTGCTTAGAATGGCTGTTTTTCTTACAGGTCTCTACTCACTGAAAGACAAGACTTTAGAAAAGCTAACTATCCAGTGATTAGCTCTAATGAAAGTGATGTGATTACAAAATACTTCTTAGATATTAAAAGGACGACACCGCATTTCCTGCAGACTCAACCCTATACTGGGTGCCAGAGCTGTGAAGATGGTCTGAAATACTCTACAACGTGTGTTTTCCAGTAAATACAAATCATGACATAAGACTTTGCAGAAGAAAAAAGCTGACTACCATTTTAAGCATCCCTCTGGCCTTTCATAGATAATTCATTTACACAAAAATCCAAACTAAGGTCATTTAGAGCTGAGCATCTTGATATGAGACTTTCCATTTGCTGAGTTTTTTTTTATTGTTCATAATGAGTTACTGAGTTTTGTCCTTTAAAATCTCACAGTTCCTGATTAGAAATGGAAGCATCTCCTGATTCATTTGGATTCCTTCACTTTCCTAATGCTCTAATCTTGTCAGAAAAGCAGAGAATGTAAAACAAGAAAAAATTATGCACAATGACTTCATGCATTATATTTCCTCTTTTTCTACTTGTTTTAGAAATACCTTTATGTTTATATTTACGACTGAATAACTCAGTATGTTTTAAATTCACATACACAGATTATAACTACTGTAAATATTGAAGGAAACTTTTAAATTAGTAACTTCTGACATCCTTTTTAGAAAGTGCTCAGGTTCAAAGTTTACTTTTCAAAT
This sequence comes from Zapus hudsonius, assembly GCA_004024765.1. Classification (NCBI taxonomy): domain Eukaryota; kingdom Metazoa; phylum Chordata; class Mammalia; order Rodentia; family Dipodidae; genus Zapus; species Zapus hudsonius. The sequence goes on from PVHP010001187.1 coordinate 73,106, forward strand.
TATAGAGTTGTTTAATATTATTAATAAGGATGAAAATTTATTACTGATGAACTATTTTTCTAAAACCATTTGTATTTGAAAATGTGATAACATCATAAATATACACTGAGACAATGTAGTTAATTAAATATATCATCTCTTAAGTTTATATAGTAGCCTTGACACATTACTTATTCTCTAAATAGTCAGTGCTAGTCATTAATTATGAGTATGATAGTCAAATTATAAGATTGTTCCTCATTGGAGAGATATAGACACTGATCTTATGTACTAAGTGCTATATTATATTTAAGATTAAAGTAGATATAAATGAAATGAAAAAAATTCTGACCAGTTGAATAATAAAGAATTTTAAAGAGAATAGACACACACATATATATGTATGTATATATATATATATGTATATACACCTGATATATATGTATATACATCTGATGAGTATATATACATATATATATATACTCATCAGATGGCATACACACCAATACACACACAATTTATTTCCAAGTATGGAAAACCTAACTCAAAGAAAATGTTTCCTATATTATAAATCACATGAAGTGAAGCTTAATATGGTTGCATGCAATCATATACCTACTGGATCCCTCAAGTGAGGCATGTGGAGATGGGAGTGCTGAGAGTAAACTCAGATGGTTCTTTTATACCCAGCTAAGTAACTCTGATTAATTCCATAGTCCAGAGGAACCCAAGAGAAGTTTTAATCAGAGGGTATAGTGGAATTGTAGAAGATGAATTAAAAACTGAGTGCTGAAGGAACAGACAAAAAATTCTTTCAGAAATTTACTAAGGATTGTAGGAAAGTTATTAGAAGACCACCATTTCTGCACCCAGCTGTAAGACCACTACTCACTGCCTCAACAGATTAGATTTGTTTGAGTTCTTAGAATGGAGCAGTCTATTGTGTTCACATGGTTTCTGTTCTTAAAACAAGTTCAAACTTAATCCTTCCCACAATTATCTAAGCCAAAAATAGTGTAGGAACAATTATTTTTTTTCTCAATAACCTACCTCCCAGTTTACAACTTTTGCTTGATCCTTAGCTTTTTGTTCCTTTATCTGATTCTGTCCCCTCCTCCTGACCTTTTCTGCTTCCCTATCTTCAAAGGTCCATAGTGACAACAGGAACTCATCTCACACTGTATTTTTAAATTATTATTGTTATTTTGCATTCCCATCTTCTCCATGAAAAACGCTCAGTACAAGTCCAACCTTGAATCTGGGTCTGGGTCCATGACTTTGTTTTCTTATGACACAGCCATCCTCCTCTGGATTATATTGCTCAACTGTGTTGAGGGACACAAGAAAGGAAAATGCTGATGTTGTAGTCAGCTCACACTGCTGGGATGAACTTCCAAACCAGGCACAGTTTTATGGGAGAAAGAAGGGATTCATTTGAAGCTTACAGATCCAAGGGAAGTTCCATAATGGTGAAAGAGGTTGGCCCCCTTTCACAGGTCCAAACAGAGAGACAAAGACAAACCCATCAACTGCACCACACACACACACACACACACACACACACACACACACACACACACCAGCAAATCGATGGGATCTCCACTGAGCACAGACTGTTCTTTGCATTCTTTGGGCTGGAATTCCTGATGACTCCCTGCAATACCTTAGGGATGGACCCCAGGATCTGCCCATTTATTCTAACTACCACAGCAAAATTCCCAGCACACAGATCACTCGTCATAGTTTTGTAATCAATTTGATCACTTGCTGATACAATTCCTAAGTAGTCTACTCCAATAGGCAATGAACAAACATAAAACAAACTGGAATTATAAGCATAAACATGTTTCTCCATTACTTAAATCTCTTAGAAGTGATCATAGTAATGATATCTCACATTTAGAGATTACTCAGTTTATGTATAAAAGTAGAAACCATAGAGTAAATTCACTCACTTAAAATTTCATAAATACGATTAATTATCAAAGTTTCATTTCTGTGCTTAACTACAACAAGCAATGCAAGATTTACATATCATTCCTACACCATCCCACCAGGATTTAAATTTTTACTTTTAAGATTTAGGACATTTAATTATTGTTTCTAAAGAAAATCTCACTGAACAGATCCTTAAGTATAGATTTACAGCCTTGCGAATCACAACTCATTAATAGACTAGTTCTTAACATGCATATCTAAAATCTTTTCTAAATTCTTTGATGCTTTAATTATAATACGAAATTCCTTCTTTACTGTCTACTTCATTTTTAGTATAGGTCCCTGCCATGGTATATAGACTGTACCTTGGATCAAATATTAATCAGGAATATGCCCCTCAAACTATAAGAAATTTTGATATGATGCAATTTCTCCCTAAATGCACAAAAATGTAACTGACATTCTAAGTATGGAAGGAGGCCCAAGATTTAATGTAGCTTACATGTTAACCTGCCACTGTTGTTTCTTTGTTTATGCCCCTGTATCTTGATGAGAGTATCTGATTTGTTTTCGACACCTGACATTCCAACATTTGCTGGTGATCATGCATGTCTGTCTTTCCCTTCATAATAGAAATCAGTGAACACCCGAGATTCTCAGGGCATGCTTATGAGATGAACGTGAAAAACACAATTTCTTTCATTTAATGGAAGGTTTCAAGATATTTCAAGATGCACTATGGGTTTCAGTCATCTGTTGTACACAATAATGTCTAACACACTTGTCTCAGTTGGAAGACATTTAAAAAAATCAAGCCAGAACTGAGGTAGAAGCTTCCTCCATGTCGCTTAACTTTCATAGTGCTGGAAGGTACTATGAAGGCTGCTGAGGGACAAAAGTCATCAATAATCTTACCCAATACTGGATCCTGCAAGTTGTCCAATTGATAAGTCAGGAAGATGTACCCACTGGTGCAACATTTGTATGACTGTTATGGGTGCAACCATCTGTTCTCTGATTAGAGCTGAGGCATTCTCCATGGGAAGGAGTTCATTCCTGGTACTGGAAACCTCATCAAAAGCCTATGGCTAAGAAATCATTGGCCCTAAGAAAGAAGCTGTTACTGAAGTTTGGTGGAATGGATATTTTGTGAGCACATTAAAATCCCCTCTATATATGTGTGTCTACACACATAGACTGGTACCATTTTCATCTTTTATTAAAGAAACTTCCTCTTGTAAATGGTGGTGACCACTGAGTAGACTCAAAATTCAATATAATGCTGCAAATTAGTGACTTTGTAGTTATCAATTCTAAATGATACATTGAGATGACTTTCTTCAGGTTCAGGTAAGAGCACAGAAAAGAGATGACTTTCTTCAGGTTCAGGTAAGAGCACAGAAAAGAGGCAGAAACAATGTTAAGAGCCAGAGGATAGGCAGGAATGCTGTCATCCAGGCATGACACAGTTATTGCTTTCGTGACTTCCTATAGAATGTTATAACCTGAACAAGATCCACACAGCCTGGGCCCATCCATGTTCCATCATGGAGGATGGAAAGAGGATGTGAGTCCCCTGTCTCTCCCTCAGAAATTATTGGCATTTAATTGTGAGAATCAGAGGCATTTTCTGCAGTGTTATAGCCACTGCCCTTGCTTATGCGCTCTGGTAAATATCCCCTACCTGTTTCCATGCCAACAACCCAATTAAACTTACTGGGACCCACCCACATCCACATCTACACCCAGAAAGAGACACCGAAGTAGAGTAAGGAACAGCTCAGAAAAAGAAGCAATTCAGTGGAGAGGGGGTGGGGAGAATGGTCAAGAGAAGGTGAATGGGATGGAATTATTATTGATATCCATCATATGTGTATAAAATTATCAATAAAGAGAAATAATATCAAGGTCAATTGTTCTCAGTAATCTCAATTTTGGCTAAACTTAACTGTTTTCTTTTGTAGGACATTGTTCTAAATTAGGTGATTCAGAAAACCAAGGCACAGTATGTAGGCTAAACTTTTACATTCATTAGGATTTCTCTTCAGCTTTATTTCCTGAAGTCTTGTCTTCATGCTTGTCAGAGAAAGCTTGAGTACTGCATTAAAAAAGAATGTTATACTATGGTTCTTTCAAAAATTATAAACACATTCAATAACTAGTTGCCTATATCTAATGGGTAGTGAGAGTCCATGGTTGAAGGAGGTTATTTTGTATTTACAAAGAGTGGAAAATATTCTTTTAGAACCTGCTTTGGAAGTCGAGAGACTTTTGTGCATACTTAAAGGCAAATACTCTCAGATGTGCATCTGAGTAATATGTGTTTCATTTCAGAGGTAGTGGAAATGCCTCAGGTATTAAGCTAAAAGTGAATCATTATGTCAATTAAAAACATTAATGAGGTAATTACAGGTGATCACAGTTTATATAGATTTTTTAGTTATAATTTATACAATTATCTTCAGTTACACAGGAAAAAATAATGAACCTGCTTATCTGTAGTGTTTACCTAACTGAAAATTACAGCTACAGAGAAGCTGCATATACAGAGAGACTCAAATGCCTACTTAACTAGATGTACCATGATGCTACCTGCAAGGTAATGCATTTTTCCTTGAGGCCAGGGAGGGTTGGAGAGAAAGCAAGCCTTTTAAAACACCACACATCTCCAAGTTTTATATCTTCATCTGACTTGGTAGTAAGTAGGTCTCATTTAAGAGTAATTGCTAATCTGCACCACGAACCTTCTTGCATGTAGAGCCAGGAAGGCTTCCTTTAAATATAAATCTTGAAATCACGTATCTGACTCTATTCTGAATTACAGTCAAATGTCATGTATGAATCAGTTTAATTAAAAAAAAAACGAAATTAAAGGGAAGGGTTAGAATTCCATTTAAAAATTTTTAACTTTCTGCTTTACATTTTCAGTAAGTTTAGTTGGTCTCTGGTTTATTTCCTTTCTCTTTCTACTGAAGGATGTATTGTAATACTGCTCTTAAATCTGATCTCTGGAGCAAATTTCTTTGGTTTGAATTCTGGTTTTATCCCTTACACAGCTGTGTGATCCTGGCCATGTAAGCTATTCCCTTAGCCTTGAATTCTTTATCTATGAAAAGGAGACTGTGAAAATACTACTACTTAAGCCATTGGGACTATAAAGATTAAATGTCTAATGTCCATATGGCATTAACAATAGTTTTTGATATAAAATATTACATACATGCCAACTATGATTATGGATATAGGGAAATTGAGCCCAGAGGAGCAATCCAAGGTCAGGGGCAAGATTCTTTGCTAGTATCAGCTCTGTTTCCTCTTTGGTTTTTGGCTTGGAAAGACTGACACATATCTTCTACAATCAGAATGGGATGGCCAGAAGCCGCTTATTTCTAAGATTGCCTTATGATGGGGAAAGATTTGCTTTATTTGATGGTTTTTCAGATTTAGTTTTTAGTGCTTATAAATCCTCTTAGGATTCCAACATTGGGAGTGTCTGGATGGGTTTAATTATATGTTCCCATATTGGAGGTTTCCATAAGCACTTAACAGTACTTGCTTATTTGAGACCTATTTGTCACCTCAATAGAGTGTTAAGACTGCAGGAATATAAATCAATTTGTTTCTCAAATTTGGTGTATGATATTTTCAGAGTGAAAGAGTGAAGACATTTCTGCTCATAGAAAGACAAAAATGAGTGCATAAAATCATACTCATCTATCCATTGTGCTGTTATAAGCCAGTGAAACACTCAGCTACCTAGCATGTGTTTTACTGTCCTCAACATTTTTTGCCATGTAAATTAATAATAACTACAGTTAGAAACATATCATGATTTAATATCAATTGAGAAGCCTTTCCCCCACAAATATCTCTGTATAAATCAATGGATTGCCACTTAAAATATATTTCTTCAAAGACCAGTCGTATCATGTTCTTGGTGCTCCTGTAAAATTACCTTTTTATTTATCTCTGCTTCTAAGTTAATTATAAAGATGCTTACAGTGGCTGATCACTCTGCTTGCTTCGTCAGCATCTTCAACTAGATTAATCTTCCAGCAACTCTTAATGGAAAGTAAATCACACATCAACATGCTATAACAATATAATCACGAAACAGCCAATGAATCACTCAATTAACTCCCTGATAAATATCGAAAACATACCTTGCTGCTACAATTTAGAGTCAAGCTTGGCCTTTCTCTTTCCTTTTTGTGTCTGTGTAAGAAAAAAAGTAGCTAAATTTTGGAAAATAAACATGATAGACCTTTTGCATAGATGGTTAAACATAAAAAGACTGCTTGACTTCAGTTGTTTTCTGAACTTCTAAACAAAAGCACTGCACTTGACATATGTTGATGGTGCATGATTACTTCTAAAATATTTATTTTTACTGGATTCATAGTTGATGTTGACCTTGCTGTAAATACTCTGCATTCTAAGTAACTATGTGCCTGCTGGTTCCTTTTTTCTTTTTCTTTATCAATACCAGATTTCACTCAATCTTTGCTTAATGTTTTATCCAGTCAACTATGAAATAAGTTATATATGTCTCAGTCATTCCCTCTCTTTCTCTCTCTTTCTATACATATAACTAAAAACTTACCTCTCTCTATATATGTATATATATATATATATATATATATATATATATATATATATATATATATATATATATATATATGAAGGGAGATTGTTAGTTTTATTAATAAATGTAAACATGAGGTTTTATGAAAATATAAAAATATCTAGGGAAGCCATAATTATCAAAGTAACAAATTTCTAATTAAAAGGCATCAGGATGACAGAGCTGACATGTGAAGGACTAGAGCATGTGATGCCCTAGGATGTCCAAAATATGGACATGGTGGGCTCCCCCCCAAAAAAGCATATTGAGGGTCAAATGGGAGGATTTCCGGAGCTGAGGAAACTTGAGCTGTGACTGAAGTAGACAGTTTCAATCACCAGATTCACAGAGGATGATGATTTCAGGGAGTGAAAGTTGTAGGATACTTTTTGGAATCTATTTATAGCAGTAACACTCAGCGCAGTTGAGATTATTTGTGCTCTGAGAATGTCTCTGATAAAGTTTAATTCAAGCTTTAAGTTTGCCAACAGAATGTGACTTCTTTGAGGAATTCTAGTCACAGTTTTAAATGCACCATATTGTTTAGTTGTGTTGTTGCTTTCACAAACTAAAATAAATGCTTCCTAAAATACATTTAAGTTTACAAACTCTCTCAATTCAACTCTTTACCATAAATTATTTTTTTCTGTGACACCAATTAGCTAAAGACATCTGAAAATGATAAACATAACTAATGTTTGTTAATACTACTATTATTTGCAGGGTAACAGTTGAAATGATATTGATGATTGGGATACTGAGAGTGGTGATAATGAAAACCACTTTCATCTACTGAGAGCTGCTATGGTTCTTTATGTGAACTGGTCATTGTAGTTCTTGGCACAGATGGATGACATAAGGCTAAAGTCCCTATTGTCACCATTACATGATTAAGAAACCTGCAGCAGAGCTAACTAACCTGATTTAGGTCATCAAAAGTAAGATTTGAAAGTGAATCTATAAGCCTGTCTTCCAATCCTAGACTCCGCAGTCAGGTTTCAGATGACACTCTGCATCCAGACCTCCTTTTTTGAGTGACATCAGGGCTCACCTGGGACTGCATATTACAACTACCCTGAAAATTCTTAGACACTATAGATGGCATGAGGGTCTTGAATTGATTATAAGTAAGTGGCAAGGGTTTGTTTCAGTGTTTTTAACAGCTGGTTCACTCTTTCTGGGTTTGGAACCTTGGGTAGACTATACCTTTAGTCTGAAGCATTGTGACATGTAATGAATATGTCACAGTCTATAGTTAATTACTATACGGCACTTCTACTCTTCACAAGTCCATTCAAAGACAACACTGAATGACCCATGTAAGATAGGGTCAATGTTTCTTTTGATATACTTGACAATGAATCTTAATTTGGAAGGAATAAAGTTTATTAATAGCAGTTTTGTAATTGTACCCTTTGTATCAGATTTAAACTAATTTATCAGGCTGGAGAGATGGCTCAGCAGTTAAAGGCGTTTGTAAAGCCTGACAGCCTGGGTCTGATTCCCCAGTCCCCATGTAAAGCTAGATGCACAAAGTGGCACAATTGTCTGGAGTTTGTTTACACAGGAGGCCCTGGAATACCCATTCCACCTCTCTCTAATTCTCTCCCCTCCCCTCCTTGCAAATAAATAAATGAAAATATTTTTAAACGTTAAAAAATACTTTACCATTTCACATGGGTATGAGTGGCTCAGAGTCACATAGAAACAACTCAAGGAAATAGTCGTATTTCACTATGAAATTGCTTATAGGTAATTCCACAGAGACAAACAAATCAATAATTTCCCAAAATAAAAGGTAAGAGAAAAAAAAATTGTATAATTTGAGCTCCCTGAGTAACCTGATTTTATTCCATATAAACAGCAGCCTTGAATAAACAATTTTAATAGAAGACATTAATAAAGATTGGTAAAGCTGAACAATATTAAATTCAAGGTTGAACTCTCCATTTCTTTCATAAACTATAGAGGAGGGATAAAAATGTCAGCATGTCAGAACAGAAAATAACTATATTCATTTGTTGTTTTTTCTCTTGACTTTTTATTGTGGAACTAATCAAAAGAAGTTAATATATTGAAAAATTTATTGTTCGTGAGGATTTTATGATTTTGAACCCATTTTGCTTTAGCCTCATGTTTAAGCCATTCCCCTCCCCCTTCCCTTACCCCTCATTTATAACATCTCACTTCTTTCTACTAGTATGCATAGGGTTTACAGTTAGCCTGGTTAAGGACCACATATGAGGGAGAATATGCTGTGTTTGGCTCTCTGTTCTTTGGAGACATCGCTTAGTAGGATCTGCTCCAAGTCAGACCATTTTTCCCTAAATTTCGATATGTCATTTTTCCTTTCAGCTGAATAGAATTACATGGTATAACAAAGTTTTGTTATCCATTCCTCCACGGAAGGGGCATTTTGGTTGATTCCAATTATTGGATATTATGAATTGAGCTGCTATAAACATAGTTGCACAAATGTCTCTCTCCTGAGAAGTGACATCTTGTGGGTAGATGCCAAGTAGAGGGATAGCTGGGGCCATTGGTAGCTCTGTGTCCACTCTGGCAAGAGGGACCATGAATAGTAGAGAGTCTAGGCCTGTGAAAAATTGATCAGTCTGACAACCCCTTGTCCCAGTCACCGGTTCCTTCCCTCACTGAGCTGTTGACCAAAGGAGGTCCCAAAAACAAGACAGGATTCTGTCAAAGCTCTTGAATGCCCACCCCAGGCCCGAGGCAAAATCCTGTTGCTGAAGAAACCATAGAAAGCCATAGATCAGCATCGAGAGACTCTTTGAGGTCTGGAATAGTAACCAGTCCCCGATGGCAGTTAGTACATTGCTGGAAGGTACTGCAGAAGCTGCCAGGGGAAGCTGGTCAATGACAGCTGGAGTAAACAGACCACTGGCATGGAACATAGTCTGATGCCATGAGTAGCCTGACCACAGTTCCTACTGGGAGAGAACAGAGAACCAAGAAAGGAGCACTAGTGCAATGGAGGAGCCTGGGCCTGAGGGAGACAATCAACAGCTTTTAAATTCGGCTAAAATATTCCACTCAGTGTGGGGGAACCCTTGATTGGAACTGGGAACTTAGGGCGATATGCACTGGATCCCATACTCTTGTGCCACCAAGAAAAAATGCACTATGGGAGCGATTGACAGGGAGGCTACTAAAAATAGAATCTCGGTAATCCAGAATTGTGTATATTTGTTAACCTATACTTATCTCACTCTCTGATGGAGATTGTGTTTGTATTTTTCAGGATGCAGCGAGAGAGCTGTGGCCCATCTAACCCTACCAACAAACTGCAGGCCAATAGCTGACATCCTGACAAGAGATAAGCCATCCCAAACAAACCGTGGAGGATCCATATGGAACCCCACGGAGAATGATGGGATGAACAAGTGACCCATAGTGACAGGCAATCAGTCAACACAGGATAAGCCAGTGAGACAGAAACCAACGATTTTCAACACAACCTAAAGCAGAAGTACAAAGACCCCTAAGTTCTCAACAACAGAACAGCCTTAATACTCACCTACCACGACTCAGAGAACTAAGAGGAAGAGGGGGAGGAAATATTGTGAGAACCTTTGTAGGGGAGACTATCCAGAGACATGGCCCCCCTCAGTAACAACATACTAGGGCTGGTGGAACCGGGCTGACTCCTAGGCTGCCCATGGTTCCCTGTTCTCAAGGACTGATCCAGACGGCCCACGGAGGAGGATATCCAGCTGATGGGGGGATGGTGAAGAGGGGCATTGGGGAACTGGGGATAACAACTCATTGTTTGCCAATTAAATAATGTAACTCATTATGAACAATATATATATATTTTTTTTTTCTAAAGGCAGCTCAGTGCCATCTAGTGGCCAAACAATAGGAAATATATATTTAAATGGAAAATTATTTGTTTAGGAGATTTAATTGGATGCATAATAATGAGGCAATTGTGTGGTAATTTCATTAAATTAAAGTTTAATATCTAACAATATAGTAAGCAAGAACCCATAATATATGCCTATGCTAGACAACAGAAGAGATACGAGGAGTTAGCTTTTAAGGATAAATAAGACCTCAGTTGAAGAATACAGAATAAAGCCATGGTGGAGGAGAATCTCCAGAGTCACTGCCCCCTTGGCAACAATACACAAGCTGAAAAATGATCTGACTACCTCTTGTACAGTTCATAACTCCTACCCCAAGGGCTGATCCTGTATGCCCACCGAGGAGGGCTCCCAGCAGGTTGGGAATGGGGAGAAGAGAATGGTGGTACCATCACAAGATTTGCTTATACAATGTATCTAATTAGTGGCCATAAATACGTTAAAAATAGATGAATTAGAAGGGGAACTAGTAGGAAAGGAGGGAACAGGTTCATTGGGAGTGAACAAGAGAATGTAATGGGGTGAATATGATCAAAATACATTATATACAGTAAAACAGTGACAATAAATTAATAAAATGTAAAAAAGGAGATGGATTCACCCTGAATGTAAGGATGTGTTTGAACATATTATTATTAACAATTTGGAATGAAAAAGATATATTGTTTCTCTTATTCTTTATGGGGATTCCAGGTTATAACTGGGCAAAATTCCAGGACATGACTGGTAAGCTTGTAAAGGGACCTGGTTACTGATTCATATTGCTAGATATGAAATTCATGAAAGTCTATCAATTTCTCTCATTGTATATCCTGAATAATATGATAAACATGCTTATACAAAATAAACTTTCGTACCTTGAAAGAAAAGAAATGACTAAATAAAAACCAAGCTTCTTTTCAGTCTTTTATGGTGTTCAAAGCCCAGACCATGCCCTCCTACTTCATCTTTTTTGTTTTTAGATAATGTGCCTCGTTGACCCAGCCAAAGTTCTGTCTTTTGTTATTCCTTTTCCTGAGACTCCAATTAACTTTACAAAATTTCTCCTCAGGGGAGAGAAAAATCAGGCAATAGGATTAATTTAGCTAACAATGTTATAATATAAAAGTATCTGTAGGAGTTTTTTCTGACCTGTTCTAGGGACTGTGCCAACTAGAATCCTGGGATGATAAAAGAGCTCTTCATAGCCCAAGAGATAAGGGAAGAAAAAAAAAAAACTATCTAGTCAGACCAAATTGCTCTTAGAGGAATTCGAAAGAATAAAAAATAGTCTTACTGTCTTAAAATGCCCCACTTTCTAGCTAAAGTCTAGGATCCAAAGGGTACAGAAGGTTGACTTATCAGTGGTGTAATGTTCTCACTCTGATGAGGAAAGCTTTTCTTTGTCCTAAATGAGCTATCAGAATCTGAGAGAGCCAGTGTTTTTTCTCAGGCACTCATAGGAAACAGAATGGTTTTATGAAACACGGAGCTATGAATGAAATTAGCTGCATAGTTTCTCTTGCCCCCAATCTTAGCCATGACGAGTGTTCTTGGTCTGCTGCTAAAATAGAGAAATACCTCGGATTTCTTCCTTTTTTCTGTATATTACTTAAAACACTCTTGATTTAAGGACTCTATTCCTGTCTTATCTCCTCATCAATGTGACCATGCAGAATGAAGAAAGGAAAAAAAATACATGGAAGTATGATAATCATATCCATTTAAATTTATTTTTAGTTTTATCATGAAAGCTATCCAGGGTTTCAATAACCTTTAAAGAAGACTTCCTTGAATTACACATCATCATTCAAATATAAATGAGAATTACATGACTGTGGTTACTGGAATTTTTCTGAGAACTCCTTATAATTAATGTATGTATAATTAAATCATGATGTCTTAGTTTTTGCAAAGGAAGATACAATTCTGGTGAGTTCTAGGCCAACAGAGAAGCATATGTGCACATATATACTGAGAAACACACAGACACACATATATAGCACTGAACAATTTAACACATACACGTGCACACTCATGCAAATATAAGAATACAAGTTGTATACACACATGTTCCTTATATAACTTTCTTCATTCTGACCTTTAAATGGAAAGTCCTGATATACCCATGATAATAAGAACCAAGGAAGTTAATACTGTAATGAACCACTTGCCAGGAAACAGTTTTCATGATATAGACAATTGTCACAATTCTGAATGGCTAGAATAATACATAGTTTAAACAAGAGCGTATACATTACTGAAATTAAAAAAAAATACTGGTAACTATGCATTTAGTCTTGATTCAATCATGTATTTGCTATGTTTTAGTAACTTTCTGACTTTCTGACAATTTTGATTTCTTATTTGAACTAGTTGCTTTTTTAAAATAAACCCCCCTACTTAGTTTGTGAACTACTGACCATGCCTCTAGAGTCAGACTGCTCTGGATTTCTTCATTTTTGGTGTGTTACAGTTACCTTTTTGTTGCTGGGATAAACTCCCAACCCCAAGCAACTTATGGTAGGAAAGGGTTTATTTCAGGCTTACAGATTCCAGGAGAAGTTCATCATGGTGGGAGACCCTTGCTCACTTCTTGCATCCACAGTAGAGAAACAACTGCCAGCACCACAAGTACCAAACTGACTCTCTCCTCACCTAGTAGGGCTGGAGTCAAGATCTGCCCCTGGTGACACACCTGCCCCAGCAGGGCTCTGCCTGCTGAAGGCTAAATGGAAACTTAATAAAAAATGCCCGAGTTTATGGGGAACACACATTTGCACATACATGCACACACACACACACACACACACACACACACACACACACACACACACACATATATATATATATGAGAGAGAGAGAGAAAGGACAGAGACAGACAAAAAGAGAGAGAATGGGTGCACCAGGGCCCCTAGCCACTGAAAATGAACTCCAGATGCAGTGACCACCTTGTACATCTGGTGTCACGTGGGTACTTGGGAATCGGAACTCAGATCCTTAGGCTTTGCAGGCAAGCGTCTTAATTGATGAGCCATCTTTCCAGGCCTATTTAGCCTTCTTAACCTCAGTTTTCTTACCTGACCAGTGGGAATAACAATAGCAGGCACATGACAGGACTGGAATTTTGAGTACATTAAATAACCAATACAGTAAAAAGCCAGCATAAAACCATTTGATAAAATTTAGTGATTATCATACTTCTCATTAGGACTCAAGTCAATTCCATTGTAGCTGTTGGAACACAACCATTTTCCTTAAGATCAATACTTGTTTTTCTATTCTATTTCAATCTAATTTCAGTTTTCTACCTCACAGTGAAGCTACTTACAAGAGATATTGTCTGCATTTCATCCCATAACCACCTCCTGGCTCACTCCCTTCTCCTAACTTACGATTGTTAGTTCCCTGTGGAAAGACTTTTAGTCCCCCACTTAATGAAACTTAGAATTGTTAGACGTGTCTCTCCTCCTCACAAATCTCCTTTGGAATTCCCTTGGGATCTACTCCAAAAGGAATTCATAACATATGGTATATAAAGGTCACCAATAATCTGTGTTCATTGGCAATGACCAGTCCATTGAGTACTGCACTGATGTCTTCAGAAGTCTCAGCTCTTGGTGATGTTCACCAAAAACAGCTGGAGCCTTGAATTCTGTCAAAGCCATTCATTTCATGTTAGATTCCAGGGAAGAGGCTCAACCCACATTAGTCTCTTAAGTATCTTCTATAGTTAGAATGCCCTAGAACCAGAGGAAAGCCCAGACTTTTGTCTTATGTAGCTTTTAGAGCCCCTGTACTTGGTCAGAACTGGTTAGGTACATTTCCATCAAGACTTAAACCATTTTGCAATGTTTAAAATTTGCCCCTCATTATCATAAATTACAGATATATGTTATAATTATTTAATCTGCATTTCTTATTAAACATCTACATTATGTCACTTCACCAATTTACAGGAATTATATGATTAGGTATAATTATCCTAAATAGCTGAACACAATTAAAAAAATCTTAGATGCAGGAAGTATCATATACACACTATGTTAATTTATATTTGCTTGGCTCAATATCTTTATCATGAGCTAACAAAGGCTGGCTGATTTAAGTAGGGTAAGGGAATCTCCAGACTACTGGCCATAGGGCTGACCTACAGTAATTCTCTCCTTACACTAAGCCCATTTTCAGACAATCCCTGATGCGAATCCCTTGTAGCTCATAAGCAATCATGTGGACAGCTGTGATGCTGCGTCTGGTATTTTGTACTGCTTGAGGGCATAACTGCTCTGGCAGACTGCTACAAGTTTGGAAGTTGGAAATTTATGTTCAGACTTCTCTGCTTTGGAGCCCTGCCTTTGCTAGAGTGCTGTTTATTCCGATTTCTGAGAGACATGAATGTATAATGGTTCATACTGTGCAGCCAGAACAAAGGATTCAAATCTATTTGCTATTAAAATGTGTGATTTTCGTTAGCCATGTAACCTTTTATGGACTCTGTGCTTCCCCCTTTTAAAACAGGGCTACTGCTAAGGGACATGTCACCCTTTGTGTCTCCGATGAAGTTACTGCCACAGAAGTCCCGAGAAGCAGTGTTCTCTTGCTTCATAATTGGCAGTAATGAATTTGTCAGTGTAAAACGGTGGGGTCTGTCAAGGTACACATGTCAAGAAGTCAGGTAGAAGCCTGGCTTGTTCTGTGCTTATTACAAGGCTTGTCTCAAAAAGAACACTGAGCCGATGACTGAATTATGTATGCTTCCCTTCATTAATGCTTTCTGTCTTCATTATTCTTCACCATCTTATAAAGCAGTTTTCATAATGCCCTGACAATTCATCCATACTAAAGTTTGTTTTTTTTTGGTTGTTGTTGTTGCTAGGATCCAAGAAAGACTGCTCAGAAACTCTCTAAACATCTTTGCAAACTGTTACATACGTGACAGATTTCATCATGGCCATGTCAACGTTAGTCTGCCTGCAGCCCTGGATGCAGTAACTCACTGCATTCAGCGACCACTCCAAGGGTTGTGAAATTTTTTCTTGGGGCTCAAAACTCCCACAAAGCTGACTCCTAAAAACGATGCTGCCTGTGAGTGTTTATGCCAAGCAGCAGACTCGCCTAACTAACCACAGGAACTTGTTCTACTGTTGAGAACAAACTCCACTTGCTTCCCCAAGGCTCTCTCCTCTGCCTGACAGGTCTAGGGAGCTCCTCTGTCTGCCCCATGTTGACTCTGACTATAAGGTGTGTTTTATCTGCTCAGATTTTGAGTTCATGAGGCTCCTACTAACTTTGCTCTTCTCACACCCAGGAAGAAATTAAATACACGTGGGACTTACTGACAGTTCCTTGGGGACCCTCTGCAGACTAAAATTTGGTTGAACTTTTTTTATGTCACAAAAGATTGATCTTTTCAATTGTATTCACTACAGCTAGGTTCTACATGACCCCTGTTCTTTTGCATATGTTAAACCTGATATGACAAATATCTAACCGAACATAATTTTACAGGAAACATAAATTGTGCATAAGTAATACTTTCAAGCTCTATATAAATTCATGAGACAGCACTCACAGACAAGAGATTTGATAGCCTCTAGGCTCTATAAATAGGGACAACAAATTTGAAAATCTTGTGTGTCTCACCTAAAGTGAGCATCCTTAAACTGGTGGCAGAGAGATCTGAGCTGAAAATATCCATTCAGGATGATACTGTCTTTCTTGCTTTTCTGTTTTAAACTCTGGCAAGCTGTAGACAATCTGCTGATCCTTAATCATATAGAACTATAAATCCCTCATGTAGGAAGAAAAAATATGAGAACAATTCAATCCCATTCCATGGGTGAAATCCCTTTGGCACACTTACACTAGCAACTCCCCTTGCACATTTGGGGAAAAGACTGTTACAGTATTTATTGGACACTAGGCGCCCAGTTAATTCTCAATATATTTCTACACAGTGATTTGCCCCTTCAGATTTGCTTCTGTGGTGAACTAACCACCATGGAAAAGAAGGAAAACGGCTGGAAGTCCCCATTTCCCCAACCACTTTTGCACTGTCCTTAGGTGATTCCCATAAAGTAGGCTGGAATAATCCTTGGCTTTCATATGAGCAAGTGCAATAAGAACACGTCTATTTCCCATTTGCTACATTGTTCTGCCATCTGTGGGCGAGAGAGCAAACTGCTCAGAGTCTCTTACTGCACTCAGATTTCTTGAAACAATATGGTCGCATTTGCCTATTCCCTTTCCTACTTCCGTCTTTTAGACGATTAATCATTTTAAAGAGGACATGCCATTGTAATCATGAAAAGTATGAAACTGTCCTTCAGTTTGTTGTAGTAAAATTGATATTTTCAAAATAAGCCAATAATTTGGCAGTTTTAAAGGTTTTGTGAGTCGTTGCTAAACTTCAATGTTTTAAAGTTTATGATATTAGAATATAAGGGAAAATTTTCAATACTTGAATGAAATAGAAAGAAGACTTTCTTTGCTTTCTTTGAATATAGTAAAGTCTATATTGTGTGTCTTAATTGCTCACATATTCTTTGAAAAAGAAAGAAAAGTGTACAGTTGTTTTATAAACTATGAATAACCTTTGTGTGGTGTTTTTCATGTATATATACTACATCCTTTCTTCTTTATGAAAGTATATGATTCAGGCAGTGAATATATAACACTTACATTTTTCTCAATTGAACACAAAACCAGGGGCTTTATGACACAGCTGGTGTTATATACCCACAAGATATCAACCTCAGGATTGTTATTCTGGTATTGAGGATATATTGACCTATTTGTAACGTGATAACTCCTTTTCACCTTTTCTCATTCTTCAACATAATTTTCTAGTGCATATTCATTGGAAATAAATATTGACTCTGAGCTGTAACATATGTCTTCTGGAAGCAAAATTGAATACATATTTCAAGATGGAATTTGGAGTTTCGAACATCCTTCAGGAAGATTAGAGGCATACAAGAGGAACTAAGGTACTGTGTGGATGCAATTTTGTTTATGTAGAAGTTGGACAATGAATGAGGAACAAATAAGAAAAGCTGCATTGTTATGCATAGGAAAAATAATTCTGGCTTTGGAATTTGTAAATGTATATGAATTAGAACATCAACATTCATCTGTACAATGCAAAGATAATCTATTTCTAGAGAATGAAGTGTGAGAGTTAAGACATAGAGACTGAGATTTGATAACATATGTGAGAACAAGTTAATGTACATTGAAATTTACATGGGATGAGAAGTTATTCGCCTTCTGATCAAAGCCCTAACTAACCCCCCTGTCTATATTGGGAGATGTGGCCCCTCAGGCAGGTCTGTAAGGAAATTATTAAGATTAAATGAGATTTTAAATGTGAAATCTTGGTCTAATAGAATGAGAGTTGATAGCAAGAGAAGACAAGACTGGGTGCCCTTGAGCTAACCACTCCAGCCCCCCCACGGCCACCATCATGTGCACATGCGGCTGGAAGGCACCACCAGACTGGGAGGAGGCGCTACACCAGAGCAAAATTATAACAAAATAAATTTTAGTCCATAAATGAATTATTATCACTTCAACCCCTCAGTATTGTGTCATAAGAAATGTTTCAATATAAGTCAGAAGACAAAGACATACTTGATAACTAAGGTTTGGTTTGTCAAATTCTAATTTTTCACATTTTATTAAAATTATGTTTTCATATGTATGGAAAATCTGTCCATTATCTATAAGCAAGAAGCAAAGCTCTTGGGCTGGAGAGAGAGTTCAGCGGTTAAGGAACTTGCCTATAAAGCAGAAGGACCCTATTTCAATTCCCCAGTGCCCATGTAAAGCCAGATGCACAAGGTGGTGCATGTGTCTGGAGTTTCTTTGCAGTGGCTGGAGGCCCTGGAATCTCTCTCTGTCTCTCTCTGTCTGTCTTTCTGTCTGTTTCTCTCTGCCTAATAAATAAATATATAAATAAATAAACAAACAAACAAAATTGACTTAAAGAAGAAATAAAGCTCTTGATGTTTACCCAAGGGAACTCATTTCATTGATAAACTCTAAAGCATGTTTTTGCTATTATATGTAAGCACGGTGTCTCTCGAGCAGTTCCTCCATCTTTTCATTATTGTATTTTCTCTTTCTTCTAACCCAAAACACATATAGCTGATGAACTAGGGAATACGACTGCTTCACAAAACTGCTTTCTAAATAGCTCGCACAGCATGGTGCTAACCCTTCACAAGGTTTCTCTGCTGTTGTGTCTGACCAGCATACACAGATGGAAACAATCCTATATTGCATGCTGCAAACACTCACATCGAAGCAGTGTGGTTTTACAGAAAACAGCCCATGACATAGCAAGTGCCGCATGGAGCCCCAAAATTTAATTTTTCTAAAATTAAGGCTTTATATTTGAAATTTGGGATTTGCAATGAGATAGCAGGAGACCTTTTGATAAAGATCTTTCAAAGTGGGTATATTGGGCCCAAGACAGTACACACCCTGACTAAATTAACTTCCTTCTGGTCCTTCCTTGGGTTGAGAAGCAAAAAGAGAATTCAATATTCCAATGAACTGTTAGTTCAATAAAAAATCCCAAGTGCAGAATTTAGTATTGTGGGCCACTATATGGATTTAAGACATCCCTTGGGAAACTTCAGATCTATAATCCAATCAATTGATTAATGTTATTCATTTATGCTATTTTCTATTATGCATTACTTCCATTTGGGGTTATAATTGGTGTTTTATCACATATTAGCAATAGGACCACCATTTTTAATTGGTCATTGTACCACAGGTTTATATTAAAACCCAGCAAGACAACAGCAGAATTACATAGAGGTGGGGAATCAATGGAAGGGCTCCACACCAAGGATGATGTCTGCCAGTCCTGGAGGCTCTTCATGGTGATGCTCAGAACAGGTTCTTTCTGAAAACAGAGGATAATTTCTCTGCTGGAAGAGGCACTCAATTCCAATGACAGTTTCACATATATCAGTCCCTGCTAGGATATGTTAATGAGTGTCATTAGGATTCTTAAAATATGGGCTGGAGAGATGGTCCAATGTCTAAAGCTCAAGCCTCCGAAGCCTAATAACTGGGGTTTGATTTTCCAGTATCCAGATGCACAAGGTGGCACATACATCTGGATCTCGTACACTGAGGCTGGAAACACTGGCATGCCCATTTCCCATTCTCTGCCCGTCTGTCTTTTCTTTCTCTCTCTCTGATTGGAATTAAATAAGTATTTAAAAGAAGTTTAAAAAGGGTTTTGGAAATAATTTCACAGACACTTGGATAAAAGTGTAATAAAATATCCTTATAGCTCAGATATTATTTCCCTTGGTTATGTTTAAATCCATAGACCAGAGGGTAGGTTTACAGGTTTTACTAGATTATGGACAGAATTTAGGAGGAGAAGGAATACAAAGCTAATGACCAAGGGGTCGGAGGGGGTTCCCAGAAAAGGAGATATTCAGAGTTTAGGAGAAGGAAGGGAGAATACAGAAGCCCCTCCCTGCCCCAGGCAAGGCAAGAGCAGGATAAAAGCCAAAAGTTCAGAGAACTTCAGCCCAAGAAAAGGCAGGAGTCACGAAAGCTTCTGCCCTCAAGAAGTCAGGAGAGGGCAAATCTTACATAGACCCATATCAGAGTCTTTTATAGATGCCAAGTTTTGGTTTCTGTGCTAACCAATCACAATGTCAGGTACAGGTTTAATCCTTGTGGGAAAAGGACACTCCTGCTTAGGGAGGGACTCAGGTTGATTTTATGAAAAAAAAATCTAGGGAACTCCTTTAGGCAGGAAGAGCTAAGGAGAAGCTGTGTCCTGATGCCTAGCAAAGGGAACTCCAAGGACCGACTCAAGAACATTCCTCACATCTTTTGGTGGCCTTGTTACCTCTAAACTGCCTCAAACACCTTTCTTTAGAAAGGAGTAACATATTCCCAAGATATCTAATGACATGGACTAATGAACATAAACAATACTTTTAAAAATTCATGTCATACATGTGTACTATGATATTTGATCTCCCATTTACTCTCTCATCCCATTTCTCCATTCATGAAATCCATCATTGTAAACTTTAAAAATAAAATGAAAGCACAATGTTTGAATCATTAAAAATATTTTTAATTTGATGATACATTGAATGTTATATAAAATAGGTTTAGATTTAGGTGATCCTGCTTGTAAACGGCTGGATTGTTCAGTTGGTAAGGAGCTTGCTATGGAAGGTCACTATCCCGAGTTTGGATCCCCAGCAACTATGTTACAAAATGTGCTGAAGAAATGGCTTAGCAGTTAAGGTGCTTGCATGCAGAGCCTAATGACCTGGTTTCAATTCCCACAACCCACATAAGCCAGATGAACAAAGCAGTGCATGCATCTGAAGGTCATTTGCAGTGACTAGAGGCCTTAGCACAGCCATATTCTCACTCTGTATCTCTATCTTCCTGCTACTCCCACTGGGCTCTCTAGCCCCTCCTGCATTACACAGGGCATGGGGTCTCTGCTCTTTCCTCTTCTTTTCTTAATCTAATTAAGTCTATCTAAACCCTACCCTATGATCTATACATTTCAATTCTTCAACTTCATAAGACAAGAATTCAGGATACCCTAATTTAATTGGTGCTTTGGCGTATTGGTGTAATGACAAGGAATCTCAAATTTTCCATTTCATACAAAACATACACATATGCATACTAACACAAAAAGAATATTGGTTGTATAAGCTAGCATTTGCTACAAATGATTGATGATCTGCAAAATATTAAATCAATTTATAAGTATTTAACGTAAATAAAGCATTTATTTCCTGTTACATTCAAAACATGGCACTGAACATCGCAGGATGATAGAATTTGTTTTAAAGTTTTTAATTAGCACATATTAACTAATCTGTAATAATGGGTTTCATTATGACATTTAAAATGTGGATATAAAACATTATGTTTATATTTACTCTCATTACCCTCTCTTGTCACTCTCTCTTATCTCCCTCCCACTCCTTTCAAATTAGTCCCCCTTCTACTTTTATTGTCTTCCTTCCTTCCTTCCTTCTTTCCTTCCTTCCTTCCTTCCTTCCTTCCTTCCTTCCTTCCTTCCTTCCTTCCTTCCTTCCTTCCTTCCTTCCTTCCTTCCTTCTCTGTGTGTGTATGAGAAAGAGAGACAGAGAGAGACATGGGGAGTGAGAGAGAGGTCCCATCTCTATCATTGTGGATACATACATGGGTTGACGTATGGTTAAGTTACTAGCTGCTACCATGTAGAAAACATCTCTCCCTCTGCCTGCACATTCACCCCTGGTCCTAGCTCTCACCTTCATCCCGTGACTGTGGTTGGGGAGATCACAAGCCAGGTGGTGAATCACCTGCTGTTTTACTAGATGGTTACAATGTGCCTGTCCAGGTGCTTTCTATATAAGTAAGCATAGGCCCCTAGATTAGTGCCGCCATCAGCTTTGGTCCAAGTATTTGTCTTCAAATCTACTTCTGGACTTCAGGAATCAGCAAATAAAAACACTATAAACCAGGTGACTCTAGAAAGTGAATTGGGTTTGATCATAGAGTTTAGTCATGGAAGGGAAGAATGCTGCTTTTGTGGAAGATCATGGTTAATTTTCCACGATTAACAGTTGTTAATGATTGGATGAAACAGATGGGTTTTTGAATGGGAGGAAGGGTAGAGAGGAGTACATAGAACAGGTAGAAATGGGTTGTGTGTACTGGGGGATAGGCCACAAGCAAATGCTGAAATGGGAACGCCTTGTATCTGCAATGAGATTAAACTATCCATTACCCAGAGGGTTTCAGTCATAGGACTCACTGGTAAACTTCTCATTAGGAAGTGATACTGAATCTATAATGGGCTACTTTATCCTCTTCCTCAGAAATTCCATACTGCTTAGAGCTCTAGCCAGGGATACAGTTCAGACTGGAACCACCACAGAGGTTTCCAATGAAACAGATGTACTGGGAATACCAGGAAAAACAAACGGGAAAGCTGATGCCTGTAAAGGGTCACATTTAATCCTCATAAATATTGGAGTTAAGAGCTTTCTCAGAGGCTAATGACCAGCATGTATTGGACTATCGTCCAGATTTGGACCTCAGTGAATGTCCCCTGTAGTTACAGGCAGGTAACATCTAGAAGTCTAGAAGGTAGTCATCGTCGACATTATGTATCATTCCCAACTCATGGAACTTGGCTATTTTAACCTGACTGACTACCTGTGCTATTTTAATACACTGACACACTCTTTATATTATTAAAAAGAGAACCTTCTTCACTTTCTTCAAGTGGAAAATTCAGCTTCAAGGCATTCAACCTGAAAATAATTCCAAAGTTATTAGTTGCATTTCCAAATGGATGTATCTTATATAACTCTGTTGATGCTCATGGACAATGAAGGGCTGGCTAGGGGTCAGTTTGAGACAAGCTAACTATGATATTTGTCATCAGAGGTCTTTGCCATTTAGCATTTGTTTTATAATTTAAAGATATTCTTTTGTTCCATGTTTAAATTAAAACATGTAAGAGAATACTCATAAACATGAAAAGATGAAGGTATTATCTTCAAAGGAATTAAGAAGTGGAAACTACAATCTAACAATCTTTCCTGCCCTTCTTAACATTAATTTATGTAATCATATAAATATCTATTAGTAAAACTCGGGCTTTTGGGGGGAAATATAAACATGCAACCAGATACATGTACAAAATATACAGCAAAGCTCTTAATTTGTAAGATAATTGAGAAGCCAATCTACTGAGGAAAGCAGGTCTTTCCACTGACAGAGCAAACCTCCTGCTTATTATATTTGTGGTTGAAAAAATATATAATATATGCTTTTCATCTTTATGTGGTGACAGCCACAGCTTAATAAAAAGAAAAAAAATATACAACTCTTTCAAGAAAATGTCAAGCCATATTTAAAGATGTTATTTAATCTGTTGCCAGGGTATTAAAAAGTTCATTATTCTGACACCTAAAGAGTTTTGGCAGAAATTAAATATTTAGCAGCTTTTCTCCAATAATTTCTTGACAGAATATAACATTGTACAAATAATCAAATCCTGCCAAATATCTGTGAGGAAACAGCATGGGTATTTAAAATACTGTTCCTACTTATATAATTATTCAAATATAAAAGGACTTAGTAGTCTTTGGGGATCTAATTGAGCAATGAATAGAGAAGCTATTGCAGAAACCCTTTCCAATAGTAGAATTTTACCTTCTGTATTTTAAAATTTCACCACCTAATTTATTTTGAATTGAACCAATGTAATTCTTCACCAGTGTTTATGTTTATCCTCTTCATTAGACTTGGTGTGATAGATAACACTGACCATCGTTTTACTTTGCAATTCATCAGTGTGTGCTAATGAAGAAAGATAGTCATTAAGGAAAGCAAGGAGCCATTCTCTTGGTAATATGGTTTACTTAGGAGCAGTGTGCTCATTTTCTGTGTGTGTGTGTGTGTGTGTGTGTGTGTGTGTGTGTGTGTGTGTGTGTGTTTCCAGCCACCATTACTCTCCTCTTCACTTCATATGTAGGAATATCTTCTTGGCTACACATGAAAGAAAATAAACTTGAACCCCCCACCAAAGACTCTCAATAGAATTTGGGTGGGGGAGAGGAGAGTTTATATATTTTTACAGAAAAATAATCAATAAAAATTAATTGTTTAAGCTTTGATAGTCTAAATATATAGATGAAGAATATGTGTATTTTAGTGAAGCTGATCAGAGTGTACCTGACAAGGTGAAATCGTGATCCTCTTAAAGGTTGGCTCTGAGGCTCTTCCCCGACCTCCCAGGTTCCTACTCCAACACCATGAGAATCGCAGACGGACTTAAGGTCTTTACAGAGGAAATCAAATGTTGGTTTTCATTTTTAACTTATGTATTTGGTTAGGACACACATTAAATCTCTTTTCTCTCTCTCTCTGTCTTTGTTTCTTTCTCTGACATTTAGTTATTATTCAGAACTTGCCTTAAAAATCCCTCAGAAGTAAATTTGAAGTCTGGGAAACATCTCCATCCTTCCTGCAGCCTCATCCCAGCGGCTTGCTTTTCTGTGTTGTGATGCCCAGCAGCAGCCATTAATTAAATAATTAATCAATCAATTAATTAATTAATTATCTCTATTATCCATAATTAGATACACTGTATGAGCAACTAATGTGTTGGTATCCCTAGTTCCCCGATTTCCCTCTTCCCTGTCCCCTATCAGTTGGGAATCCTCCTCTGTGGCCAAACTGGATCATTCCATGTGGCAGGGGGTTATGGGTAGCCTAGGAGTCAACCCAGTCCCCCCTCCTTTGTATGTTGTTACAGAGGGGGGCAATGTCTCTGGCAGTTCTCTTCCACTAGGTCTCTTATAAACTTTCTGCCCCCTCTTTCCCTCAGTTCCCTGAGTCATGGTGGGTGTGTATTAAGGCTGCTTTATCATTGAGGTCTTAGTGGCCTCTGTACTTTAGGTTGTGTTGAAGACTCTTGGTGTCTGTCTCGCTGGCTCATCCAGGGTTGACTGATTGGCTGTGGTTATGGGTCTCTTGCTTAGCCCACCACTCTCTGCGGGGTTCCATGTGGAGCCTTCAGGGCAGGCCAAGGGCTGATATTCCGACAAGAGATGAGCCTCCCCAGGCCCACCAGCCATAGTCTTGATTTTCTGGAATGCTTTTTCCTCACCTCTTCCCACATCAACAATGCTTTCTGTTTCTTTGTGTTAATCTCTCTAGACAATGTTATTTTTTATGTTTATTCCATAAATTGAAGAATCTATGACTGCTTCTAGATGAATTATTTCTATGCCAAGTTAAGATTCCATTCAAAAAATACGGGTTCACCTAGTTCTAATTTCTTTCTCTGTGGAATTCTACTGCTTGTTACTAATCAAAAATCACCCTGAAAGGCTGTTCTCTTTTACTAATAGACATATATTGTCTCATGATTTTATGTATTTATATAATTCACATAAAAGTTAACTTTTTTGAATGTATGTTGGGAACACATATGTGCATATGTGTGGATGCATGTGAATATAGGTGCACATGGATGTGTGTGTGTGTGTGCACCCATGACTCACGAAACCCAAAAGAAGATGAGAGAGAAGCAAGGGATCTTAAGGAAGGAGGATGTGTGTGGGGGAGAAAGAAATGGAATCCATGTGGCGATAAGGCAGAGGAGGGGGTTCTCTGAGATAAGGAAGGGACCCAGCAATAGGGGGCCAGAGTCCAGTTTGTCCAGGTTGGGGGACAGTTGAGTGCAAAAGGTAAGAACAAAGCACACATACACACACATGCACATATCCATAATATATATATATATATATATATATATATATATATGTATATATGCCATAGGGAAAGCCATTACATTGAATATTCATCTAAAACAAAACAAACAATAAAAAGAAACTAAGGGAATTAAATTCAGCCCATCCATCAGCAAAAACTGTAAATGAATGAAATCTATTATGTCAACTACACTTCTTATGCTAATATACTATTTGAAAGAATGTTGAGAAACAGTGATTCTTTGATTCTCACCTTCAATTAGTGAGGCAAATGGGGGGCATTATTAAACTCATTATGCAGAAGGGGAAGGTAAAGTATCAAGTTGCAGGTTCAAGTTTACTCAGGAAGAGGTAGTTTTAGCTACATCTCATACCATTACTTGTTCTTTATTCATCTTGTGCCCCAAAGCAGTGTGGGACCTCATTCAAAAGTCATTTAGAAACAGTTATACCTTACAATTTTAACTGTGGGCTGAAGAGACATCTCAGTTGGTCACATGCTTGCCATGCAAGCGCCTAGACCTGCACTGACACTCCCATTCATGAAATGCTGTTCTCTGTTATATGGAACCATAATCTCAGCACTGGGGAGCTCGAGACAGCCAGATCCCAGGGCTCAATAACCAGTTAGTGTCATCTGATTAGTGAGTCCAGGCCTATGAGAGAGTCTCTCTGTAAGGAGGGCAATGAGAGAGCTCATCTCAAAAGGAAGTAGATGGTGCTCCTGAAGTGGACACTCAAGGTTGCTCTCTGACCTCCCCATAGTGGGCGCGCACAGACAGACAGACACACACACACACACACACACACACACACACACACACACACACACAATAATCACCTAGAAGAACAACATGTAAATACAGGTGTTTAGAAAATATATATCTTAAAAATAAGACCTTAAAGATCAGATAAACCTACCCTTTACTTAAACACAGTGTGGTCTAACAAGAATAAAAATCTCTTTTTAGATAAGAAAGTAATGGGCAATTGCAGTCATTTCTCCCTTCAATTATGTTTTCATGTTGTCATGGAATAATTTATTTATCCTCTTGCCATAAGTTCTTGGTTGGGAGAAGAAACCTCCTTATCTCTCTGGACTTGTCCACATGGCACTCTTTACAGTGGAATACTAGAAGACTTGATAAAAGCTCAGCATCAAAAGGAATTCTGTGTTGACATATACTCACTAGTCAACCTACAATGTTCATGATCCAAGAATTACTCAGAATGCATTGCACCTGCAGGCCAGACACAGAATGAAGAGTTGAAAGTATTTCTTTTGTCTGTGGTTATACTTGAAGGGTGTTTAAACTGGATCACATCAATAGTCCTTCAGACATAATGGCCTTGTGAGATAGAAACCTTAGCATGATATTTGTATGGTGACATTATAATTCAGACCGAATAATGCTATTTTATAGGATAATACTATAAAAATAAAGCTCTCCTTGCTTTACAGTTATTAAATGTCTAACACTTTATTAGAATCCAAGACCTCTTATCAATACATTTTGCCAGTGGTTTTAAAATTATCACTTCGTGTCAAACAAACAACCTTCATATGTTCTGTGGACTGTTGAGATTATAAAATTTTTTAAATATTTTATTTATTCATTTTCAAGTAGAGAGAGAGAGAGAGAGAGAGAGAGAGAGAGAGAGAGAGAGAGAGAGAGAGAGAGAGAATGAGAGAGAGAGAGAGAGAGCCAGAGCCACCACCTTGTGGGTCTGGCCTATGTGGGTCCTGGGGAATTGAACCCGGGGCCTTAGGCACTGGAGGCAAGTGCCTTAACTGCTGAGCCATCTCTCCAGCACAGGATTATAAATTTTTTCTATCACATTATACACTTAATGAGAAGGGACGCTCCAGGGGTAAGTGCAGTATTTAGGTTTTAGCAAGGTTTCAAGTTGGTTTTGATGTATGATAAAGCTTAGAAAACAGTTAGGCTATCCTTTATGTAACTACCCATCCTTTGAAACGAAACGATGTACCATCTCTTCCATTGAAAGTCATAGTAATCATCACAATGCTTCCTAATTTCCTGAATGTCTTATAAATTCCTGGCATGATTATTCTAACGTGGTCAGTGTTCTGCACTCCTCAATCTCATTCTGTCTCTTCATTTATCATGAGATCTCTTTTTATCTTCCATAGGGAATAAGAGAGATATCTTTCTCTCCCAGGGCTCTCAATCAGTATGTCTATTATTCTAAGCCCATTCTTTCTTATTTTCCACCAATTATACTGAAAAAAATCTGTCATTTTCTAAGCCAACATCCTTCTTTAGTTAACACTAGTAAAACCTCTGTGTAAAATACACAGATTACTTCTGATTTTCAAATGTGTTATATAAAGGAAAATCACTAAGACCACTTTTCTAGCCACAATGTAGTCAGTGCTCATTAAGTCAGTGTGTTTGTAACAGACTTCATGGTAATTATCTATTGCTGTAACTCCTGGAATTGTGGGAGGATCTCCAGTGAAGTTTCTGGTAACTCTTTTGGCTATCTTAGGTTTGTCATGGGCCAATCTTTCAAAAACAATTTTATTAACTTGAAATAGTGCTCATGTAGTCCATAATAAATGGTATAATCTGCCAAATTATGTCACACTATGGTTTAAGCATTGATTAGAATGCTTCAAAAATTGTCTTATTTTTTAGTCTGCACCATACAATATAACTCAACCAAATAGTAAAATACCCCTTAAATAGCCCTTCATTCTGTAGTGATATTGTTTTTTATTTATTTATACTTTTATTTATTTTTTACTGTGTGTACCTGATTGTCTATAAGTCTCTCTCTCTCTCTCTCTCTCTCTCTCTCTCTCTCTCTCTCTCTCTCTCTCTGTGTGTGTGTGTGTGTGTGTAGACCCAAAGGCTATCTTGGGGTGTTATCCTCCAGAAACGCATTCACCTTCATTGAGAAAAGGTCATCCCTTGGCCTGGAATTTCCAAATTAGAATACACTAGCTTTTGAGCAAGCCCCAAAGATTCTTACCTATCTGCTTACCCAGCACTGGTTCTTAAGGAACCTGCCTTTTTCACGTTTTTGTGGATCAAACTCAGGTCTTCTTGCTCACAAGGCAAACACTCCAGTGTATGGGTTACTGGCACAAATCACAGGGAGTTGTCAATGAACCAAAGCCTCGAGAAGCCTTGAGCTCCTCTGCTAGCTCTCTGGTGAAATGCTATCTGCGTCAAGAGGATAAGACGATGCTGTCCCGCTTGAGGATTGTTACAGATCATGTGGAATTGACATCAGTTAGAAGATCTATTAGCCTGTGTCCCGCAGAGCCTCCATTGAATAGCAAATGGATGCACAGAGGAGCCCAGCTGAATTCTAGCAAACTTGGTCATTATAAATACTCAGCAGACTATTGACTTTTGGGCAATAGTAAATGCTTTTATTTTTCTTTAGCTAACAAGTTTTAATGATTTATGATGTCCAAGTAGCTTACTTATAACACAATAAATTCTTTTAAAAATAGTATAATTCTTGGTCATAGTTGTCATTATAATTCTTTCTCCACCGCCATCCAGGCCAGCACAGCGAGCAGGTTTTCGGGAGCCATTCACTGAGCTAATGTCCAAATAGAATATCATTTTCTGTCCTAGAAACTCAAGTCTTGCTGGATGGATCTCAGCTCTATTATGTTCAGATCCAATAGCAGGTTTTAAGAAAATATTGCACAAATTTCTTTTTCTCGACCTGTGTCCTTCCTCTCCTTTTCTGTCTCTATCTTCCAGCCCCAGAATGTCTGTCCAACTTCTAAACATGGTGTTGCACAAAATTTCTAACTTTGACATTTCTTTTTCTTTTCATTTATTTTTTTTTTTGGTTGTTTGATTTTTTGAGGTAGGGTCTCACTCTCCTACCTCTACCTCCCAAATGCTGGGATTTCTTAATTTGCCTATAAAGTAGAAAATTCTTGGTTAGCAAATAAAATAGTTGCATATTAATCTGTACTCAACAACCATAAATATGCTCATGATCAAGAGTTTATCTGCTAAATATAATCTTTAAATCTTCTGCTGTTTATTATGTTCAACATAAAACTCATCATTTCCTCCAGTTACCGTTTCCTTATATCCCCACCCTCTGATTTCCTCATTATTCACAATCATTTTATAATATTTAACCTGTCTCTTACATTTACTCAGTATCTATAATCTACATTTCTGCCATCATCTGTCTCCTGTAATTGTTATTACCTCCCACCTGAATGGTTACATCTTTCCTCATGCATAGAAGACAGAGAAGGCATGAGCTTCAAATCAGATCTTCCTGAAGGTAGGAGAAATAGGTAATATTTTAAATGACAAAATCAGAAAGCCACACATACTCCTTTCCTTATTCTAACACTGCAAGTTGTAATAGGAGATTGAAACTATTAAGAATAATAAACATGAATTCATTGTAGAAAAAAAGAGTATTTAATTGTAGTAACCCTACTGTGAAACTTAAGACTGAAGAAGTATAGGAAAGAAGAATAAAAGGAGTGTTGGAAGGCCGCATATATGGAAAGAAAAGGCTACGGATTCACTTGGCCAGGAATAAAGATTTGTTCATGAATTAATTTAGATGAAAACTTTTTACAGGTGTGATATGGCTTCATGACCAAGTTCATAATCTTAAATTGTGAGCTAAAATATAGGAATAATTGTAATACATGCTATTAATCATTTTCTTACAAAATTGATAATACTGAATTTAAACCCAGAGATACAGGGTTGAATCTATTGTTTTCTGGGCTGCTTACTATTAAAAATTATGTCAGAGATAGGCATTCTCAGTCAACTGGTGTTTTTATGAACATTTCTATTTTAGCTATTTGGCCATTGAAGTTAGAGTAGTCTCATTTTTTATTCTTAAGTTTCTTGCTCAGTGATTCATGTTTCTGGATACACTGTATTGATTTCCCTAAAATAATAATCTCCATTTTCTCTAGTCAAGGTATGATGAAGCATGCATTTATAACACAGTGTTTTTTCAGCAGGCCCTGGCGCTTCAGCTGTTTTCATCTAAGAGTCTCACTTAAGAAATAAAGTGGAGAAAAGGCTTCTGGAAAAGTCATGTGGCAGCTGAAAGATCTGATACTAATAAACTCTGGAGCAGACAGTTGGCATTAAAAAAGAGCAGCTCTTACAGGGTTGCTGGGGAGAAAAGGAGTTTCCTATTAGCAATTCAAAAAGCTTCCCATTATACAAATCTTTATATGTAGGTTAATTGCCTGCCAAGATTTCCTTTTAAATCACAGTTAAAGTAGGCAAGATCAATGCCATATAATGAAATGTCATTATTTCTGACTACCTGAAAACCTGCATAGAGCCTTTGGACTGATTCTATTCCAAGAGGAGTTCTAAGTCTTTTTATCTTTATTTAGTTATTTATTTGCTTATCATTACAATTTTAATTCTGAAAGGTTGATAATAGAGGATAGAATTTCCATAATTTTTATGTTATAAAATGTCAAAACCATTTTATTTTGTTTCTATTTGAAGTATAATAAGTAGATTTGATTGGTTAAGAACCATGTATAACAAATGAATTGTAGATTCCATTTAATTTATATATTTAATGTATGGATGTTGTAGATAAACCGTCTCATGTCATTGTATGTTGACTCTCCTTTAAGATTTAAAATGAAGCCTCATTTTTTTTCTTCTCTTTATTTCTTACCCTCCCCAAAACTAACATTTTATGCTCACTATTCACCTACAACACACGTCATTCAAAAATGTGAGTGGGCTGGAGAGATGTCTTAATGGTTAAAGGTGCTTGCTTGCAAAGCCCAGGAACCCTGATTCAGTTCCCCAGTCCCCATGTAAAGCCAGATGCACAAAGTGGCAAATGCATCTAGAATTTGTTTGCAGTGGTAGATGCCTAATTCCCCCTTCTCTCATTCTCTCTCTTCTCTATCTGCTTACAAATATTAAATAAGTACATAAATAAATACAAACATTTTTAAAGATATGAGCATAGCATTTTCCATGGTGCCTTCAAAATTCATGCACTTCACCCACTTCACCCATGTCTCTCTTAGCTTTCATGCCAGTAATTTTCCCTTGTTTAATCTGGTAAATTTCACCAGTGGGATTGCAGTGTAGATGAGAGATGAGATTGGTAACTGATCTGTTACTCCATGTAACTGACTAGCTTTAGCTCTTTGCCCCCCCCATATATATATGCTATATATATACATATATATATATATATATATATATATATATATATATATATATATATATATATATCACAGAACTTTTTTAAAAGGAGTAGAAAGTGGTGCAAAGTAATGGTTTCATTCATGTGCCTTACTGATACAGTCACCTCCTATTTTGTGTGTAGTATGCAGTGTGTACATGTGTGTGTTTTGTGTGTGTGTTGTTACTGTTGTATGATATAGGCACAGGTGTGTGCAGATGTGTGCGCCCAGGTATGTGTGTGAGAAGGCCAGAGGAGAATGCCCTCTTTTCCTTAGTCTTCACATTTTGTTGAGAAGGACTGTCTCATGGTTTTTTTAAGTATATATTTATTGTCCATAATGAGTTACATTATTTAGTGGGCAAACAATGCATTGTTATCCTGAATTCGCCATTTCCCCCCTCCCCATCCCTGATCAGTTGTATATCCTCCTCATGGTTTTGAGAGAAGCAGGTTTGGAGCCCTATGGATTCTCAGGTCTTTGGTCCCCACATGAATGGGGTTCCATTCGTGAGTGGTCCCATGCATCTGTTTATGTGGGCCCTAGGGAGTTGAACTTAGGTGTTCTCAGGCAGCACTCTTAGTGGCTCACACATCTCTCCAGGCATTCCATTGCTTATCTTGAGAACTACTGGCTTAGTTTAGAAATAATTTCACTATTACTAATAACAGATGGCTCGGGTGTATTACATATGCAGTATATCAAAACAATTTATCTATTTATAAACAAGCTACAGAGAGTAATAAAATGTTGCCAAAATGGAAATATTAATGAGTTAACTTCAAGCTTAGGGGTACTCAAGCTTTACAGAAAATATCTTTTTTTTAATGTTAACACTATATTGTATGACTAAGGACTAGATTGAATATGCAATTCTTCAGGATCACTATACTGTGTTAAGTATGTTTAGATTTCTACTTTCTGATTCTTCATCAAAGGAGAAGAAGTGGTGATAATTGCTTTCTGAAACTTTCTGTCTTAAAAGGCAATTAAAAGCAAACAATCAATCTATCTATCATCTATCTATCTATCTATCTATCTATCTATCTATCTATCTATCTATCTATCATCTATCTATCTAAACTTAAACATAATCAGAGAAAAATACATAAAACACCATTCATCTTCTAGATGTTTATGCCATTCAGAAAAGGGTGATATCAGAAGAATTGGAAAACTAGGAAGTTCTCAGGAAGCAAGAACATAACCTTTAGATGCTACAATAAAGCTCTGAGGATCAAAAGGTGTTTAAATACTGTGTCCTGAGGAAAATAAATGTTTGTTGCTGAACAAAAGCTGAGTGTGCTTGCTTGTGCTTCCTTTCTTTTAATGTGTACTTTCCTAAGCCTTTTACGAAAATTAAATATATTAAGTCCCAGATTTTGCATTTATATCTATTTGGGTTTAGATTCTAGGATGTTAGATGCACATTTAGTTGTTGACAGTCATATTCTTGATCACACCACGCATCTG
Organism: Zapus hudsonius; assembly: GCA_004024765.1. Taxonomy (NCBI): domain Eukaryota; kingdom Metazoa; phylum Chordata; class Mammalia; order Rodentia; family Dipodidae; genus Zapus; species Zapus hudsonius. Next base: position 106,484 of record PVHP010001187.1, read on the forward strand.
TTAAACTTGGAGGAAATGATCTTATGACGTGTGCTAGTTAAAGCTGAGATTGCAAGACACGTAACCATTACTTATGAAAGATTACAAAAGCTTCCCCAGTAAAGGAGAAATGCATCTCTCCTTAGTTTCCACTGTCAAGCTGAAAGAGAAATTTCTGTGTGAAATTTTCCTGAAAGATAGGTTGGTTCCCAATAATGAAAGATTGTCGTGATCTGGCTCCTTTGAACTACTGAGAGGCATGCTGGCTTCCAAGGGAACGTACAGTAGGATCCATCCCAGATCTGACTGAGAACAATATCCAGTCATAAGGACTGTCACTGCATGGTCTCTTACCTAAAATTCAGCCCATGAAGTTGCGTTTGGATGAAAACGAGCCAGTGTGTCCTCTATGAAAATTAAATCGTTTTATTTTGTGGGAATATAAACTGGTATCCTATTGCTTTATGTGAATGTGTGCCCCAGGTTTTCTGTAAAAGCAAGTTTTAGCACTGCAAATTCAAGAAGTTTATCTCCATGATGACTGGAGCAGAGGAGTCTGTGAGTTAACATTTTGGTTAAGAAAAACTGTTGCTCAAAAGGCTATGTATTTTTTATAACTCTGTATCATTAATGTTAGAGGGCTAAACAAAATATCTTCAAGTCTTTATGCTTATCTTTCCACATGACTAGCTAATCCTATAGGCGACACAAAGCTTGCTGGATCAAACAGGGTGGAATCTGAGACTCTCATGTGATTATCAGCTGTGAGTTTATAGCTTCTGGCTAACCCTCCTGGGGTGGAATGCTAAACTGAGAAAAAGAAGAAGCTGGCTGGATCTTTGTGAATCACTTGTTATTTCAGTAGAACAGGAAATAAATACAAAAAAAGTCTTCCATGACTTAACTGGAAGACTCTCTCTCAGTGGAAACAAATCAACACATGATAAAATATACTGGGGAAGAAACAATTCCCAGTAGAGGAAACTTCTAGAAACAAAGCTCTTCCAGTGGTGAGCATCTAGAAAGGCCACGATTTCTATTGAAATTGAAAAAGAATGAAGAGTAGTCGAAACGTTCTTTGCAAATTACATATATGGATTATATTCTTTTGTAATAACATCGAACAGAGTTAAATATTAAATTTACTGTGAATATATATTTTTGATTGTTCATGGGATATAATTCAAAATGGGGTATTCATCTCTATATTTGTCCTTATTATAATGGCTAAAATATTTGCATCGACATGATTGAAGTCACAATATTAGAATAATAAATTTTATCCAAGGGTGTTTTTTTCCATAAACTATCTGAACTAAGTTCAATTAGAAACACATGGCATAGCACAATGTATCATTTAAATTTAAAAATGCATGAACAAAAGCAACACAAGCATAGGTTCAATGGTGTACCAGAGGTCATTTTGTAAACTACTAATTTTATTGTCCAACTAATTTTGTTTTCTTTATAAATTCGGTAATATTTAAGGACCCTAAAAACAAAGTCAGGGAAAGTACAGGGAGACAGTTTAACCTAACCTCAGCCATGTTGGTTACAACTGTATTCCAGGCCCTTCCCTGGAATTCCTGGAACATACTTCAAAGTGCATAGGAAAGAAACAATTTAGGCTGAGCATGGCACACCTTTAGTCCAAGCACTTGGAAGTCAGAGTTTAGAAGATCACCATGAGTTTGAGGCTAGCTTGGGACTACAGGTTTGCAGGTCAGCCTGGGCTAGAGGGAGACCCTGCCTTAACCCCACACCCTCACCCATAAAAAGAGAAATAAATAATTTAGATAGGTAGTTGAGCACATTTGAAGATTTTTTTTTCTAGGTAGAGTCTCCATCTAGCACAAGTTGACCTGGAGTTCACTATATAGTCTAGGGCTGACCTAAAACCTATAGCAACCCTCCTAACTCAGCCTCTTGGTTGCTGGGATTAAAGGAGTGCACCACCATGCCTGGCTGAAGTATTTCTTATTCTGTGTTCATTCTTTTTGAGAAGGCACAGGTACATTCTGGTTGTTCACAGCCCTCCTCTGTATAGTTAACATAAAAACCCTTCCCCAATGCTTCAGGTAGGGGGATTCTCTCATCTGAAAGCCTGTGACACTGTTCTGTCCATTAGACCTTCACAAATTTCAATTTGTGCAACCTTTCATCTGTCTGTATCTTCTTTGGACTCTTGGCACATTTCACCTCTGTTCTCATTCAGGATTCTTTTTCAAAATCAGAAAGAAAATAAGCTTCCCAGATATTCGTCGCCTATTATGCTCTAATTGTGGATGGTAAAGAGATCAATAAATCTGGAGTTGTAGAGGCTTTTCTTTGAACAAATACAGGAGCTGGGATACACCACTTGCAGCTTTGTGCAAGAGATGGCTGAAGGGGAACATTCCACAAGCGTACACCCAGTACTGAAGTGAACTCTTGACAGAGATCTGTGAATTCAGGTGAAGCACTGAGCTTAATTGTCTACCACAGTGTAGAACACATATATTATAAAGCATCAGACATGATATACAGGGATGTGAGAACTGTAATATGATTGATTCTCAAAACTGCATCTAAAAGGCCAAGGACATTTAAATTTTATTCTTATATATTTACACTGAATTGTCCTTAAACTGGTCATATGGAAGAATAGTCACTCATTATATAAAAGGAGGCACAGCTCCCCGGGGACTATGTCAGAGTTGTGTAACATTGATGGAATTAAAAAAATATACATGTTCATTTATTATTTACCTATTATTATTTGCAAGCAGACAGAGATAGAAGGGAGACAAACAGAGAGACTGGGCACTCCAAAGCCTCCAGCCACTGCAAACGGACTCTAGATGCATGTATCAATTTGTGCATCTGGCTTTACATGGCTACTGGGGAATTGAACTCCTGTCATTAGGCTTTGTAGGCAAGCACCTTAACCAGGCCATTTGATGGAATTTCAAGGGAGATATTTTTTCTTAAGCCCTCAGTGAGTTATTACACAAGGAAAATTTGGTCATCATATTTTGTGTTAACTAAACCTCAAGAAACGGACAAGTTCATGAAACATGCTCACAGAGATAATGTGGACAGATGATAGTTCATATGATGACAGCATAAGTAGCCTAGCATGCTGGGAAGACAAAGAAGCCATCATTACTACTGCTAGTATCAGAGTTCTTCATCAGCAGATGTGACTTAAATAAATGGTTGCCTCAATATAAAGAAGATTTTGCTCAAGGCTATGCGGATAATATCTAGAAATATTATTTAATGTAATAAAATGTCATCCTTGTTAGCAAGATATTTTAAAATGGCATATTTAACCTTATCTCATTGCTTTTAAATTATCTCTTCATGACTACCAGAAAAATGATATACTCATTTATTTCACATTAAAAAAACACACTTACAAATGTGACATAGTACAAAAAAGATTTATAAGAGAAATAAAAGCAGTTATTCTGAACTTTTCAGAATATGGAAAGTAATTACAGAGTTTCAGAAAACAAAATTGGTTATTCTGAACCTCACATTAGCGATGGTATTCTGGTTGCATATATAGGTTGGATAACGGCAATATCATAGCACTGAGAGGTGCTGCCATGGGGCGGCCATGTGACCTGTCATTGCATTGACCCACAGCTCTTTGAAAGCAGATGCCATACTCTAAATGTCCAGCAGTTCTCACAGTGCTACCTGCACTGTACACTCTGAACACACTGATAGATACTTGTAAAGTGGAATTGAACTTAAATACATTTAGGTCTTGCTAAGGCATGAAAGACCATTATTAATGTCAAGTTTGGATAGACTGATCTTCTAGACTGAACTATGTTATGACTCTGTGTGATGTATACCTGAGTAAACTTTAGTGAACATTTTTTGAGAGGTCACAGAATAATTATCCAGCATCTTAATGTGAGTTTATTTGTTCATATAACAAAGTAGAGAGTAAAAAGAAAGAGACAGGTGTTCTGGAATTCTGGTGTCTGGGTATCTTTCTCCTTCTGACTTCTTCTAATCAGCTTCTCTGAGGATGTGGTAGTTTGACTCTATGTCCCCAATAAACTCAGATGTTTCATTAAAGCTTGTATCTTGAATTTCCAGCAGCCTGGCCAGAAGAGGTGTGTTTTGGGGCAGATCTGATTCCAACCCAAAAGTATGCAGAGCAATCTGAGCCCTGCCTGGATCCCTGTTTCCAGCTGTAATGATGACTGCTTGGATGTTTCTTCTTGGATCTATGAAATGGAGCCAGTTTTTTCTGCCATCTATGGGAGTTCTCCTGGATCTGTAAGCTTCAAATAAATCCCTTCCTCCCATAACTGTATCTCCTTTGGAAGGTCATCCCAGTCACATGGAGCTGACTACATTAGTGGATGAGTTTGAGATTTAAAAAAAAAGGGAGGGGATATTATGTCTGCTGCAACATATTAAAGAGAAAAAATTATCTCACAAAATTATGAGTTACAATATGAATTTAAAAAATCATCATCAACAACAAAAACCATGAATGACTATGAACTACCCTGAACCACTCCTAGAAAAATCCCTCTGGTAAAAAGAATGACTAAACCCATAATGAATTCCAGAGGTAGGTACTATAAAGTGTATGTTATTGAGATAAATGTCAAGTATAGATGTAGTAGAAAGGAAAACAGAGAGCTAAATCCAGAGCTTTGAACTTATAGCAGTGTAGTTGATCCAGGTGCCCCCAGCAAAACACTTAATGTGTTCTGAATGTTTGATTCCCAGCTGATGGTAGTTTGGAATTTGAACCTTGTTGGAGTGTGTTGTTGGGGACAGGCTTATGGGGGTTCTAGCCGGCTTCTCCTTGCCAGTGTTTGACACACCTTCCTGCTGCTCTTTGCAGTGCTGTGGTGGAGGTGATTTTCGCCCTCTGCTCATGCCATAGTTCTCCCTGCCATCATGGAGCTTCCCCTGCAGTCTGTAAGCACAAAAAAATTCATTCCTCCACAAGCTGCCTTGGGTTGGGTTCTCTTCTATGCAGTAGCGAGAAGATGACTACAACATCCACCATGTAAGCTATATGTATAATACTGGAAGAAAAATTATCATTTGGACTAATGACTATTCTTATAAATTTTGACTTATACAAACAAGTTAATTATAATTTCATATTTCTGAAACAGAGCATCAGTCAATAACAAAAAAAAAAACATTGAATACAATGGACATAGATTAGGTCTCACAGAACCAAACATCAGGGGGAATATTTTATCATCAAAATATTGGGCCTTCAGTATTCCATCATTGCTGATAGAATAAGGCAAAACAAGACATCAAAGCAGAAAGGGCACTAGGAGGAAAAAGAAAGGACCATCGGTAGAAGGAGGATGTGGAAAGGGACCAAAAATTTTTGGGAGAGGATTATGATCAAAACACAAAATGTATATGCATAAAAATTATCAATAAAATTTCAAAAAGTCGGGCTGGAGAGATGGCTCAGCGGTTAAGGCACTTACCTCCAGTGCCTAAGGCCCCGGGTTCGATTCCCCACCCATATAAGCCAGACCCACAAGGTGGTAGCCCTGGTGCTCTCTCTCTCTCTCTCTCTCTCTCTCTCTCTCTCTCTCTCTCACTCTCTCTCTCTCTGCTTGAAAAATGAATAAATAAAATATTTTAAAAAATTTCAAAAAGACCTAAAACACTAAGGGCAACATAAATTGTAGATAATACAAAGGAAAATTATTCAAAGTTTCAATGACAGAAATATATAATTACACAAATTACAAAAGGTATAATGATTAGAATTTATATATTCAACATCATTTAAAATATATTAAAATTTTAATGGGGCACAAAATAAAAAAATGACAAAAACTTTTGACTTTTTGTATGTGTTCTTCTTATACACAAGCAATATTTAATTAATAAAGGAAAACTTAACTGAAATTGAATTTAAATATCAATAATAATCCTGCTTACCTATCAAGAGAACCCATTTGACAGTTCACAAGAGACAAAAACAATTAGGCCTCCAGTGCCTAAGTCCCTGGGTTCAATTCCCCAGAACACACATAAGTCAGATCACAAGGTGGTGACCCTGGTGCATTCTCTCTCTCTCTCTCTCTCTCTCTCTCTCTCTCTCTCCCTCTCTCTCTC
>PVHP010001188.1:0-112414 GCA_004024765.1 Zapus hudsonius
TGCCAGAGTTTGGCACACCTTCCTGCCGCTGTTTGCAGTGCTGTGGCAGAGGTGATGTCCAGCCCTCTGCTCATGCCATCGTTTTCCCTGCCAGAATGGAGTCTCCCCTTGAGTCCGTAAGCCAAATAAACCCATTCCTCTACAAGCCACTTTTGTTTGGGTTCTTTCTGCGCAGCAACAAGAAAGCTGACTGCAACAGGATGTAACAGAGCCGAACCTGTTGTGAAGCAATGCAATGTCGTTGCTGAAATGAGGGGTCTTGTTTTTTCCTTCTCAATGTCATACAAGTGAAAACTTAGCAGTGTGGTCAGTGCTGGTATCAGACATACTGACAGAAATATGTATGCAACCAACATAGGAAAGATGCTGGCAGATGGGATTCCTGCAAATCCTCTTGCTCTGAAGCCCGGTTCTGGCTGGCTATGGCTGCCTGTGTGGAGTTCTCTCATGGGCTGTGCCAGCTCCAATTACCTCCAGTCACCTGATGGCACTCACACCCAGAAGTCCCCCATGTGGAGCATTCTGAAAGCTAACTTGGGGTGTGTGTGGGGGGGAGCTTGAGCTGGCCAAAGACTCAGTGTCAAAAATGTGTCCCTTCAGGCTGGCCCCTGAGGTGACAAGTTCAGAACTTCTCTGTGGTGGCAGAAGGCTTTATCAGTAGAAAATATCTCTGATTGTGACACATTCAGTGTCTTGCTTCAAGGGAGGCTGACACCCGCTGGCTTTTGGGAGTACTAAGATGACAAATCCTTTTGTGATTCCTTCTCCAAGGAGCCACCAGTGGGCTTTGCCTGGGGTTTCTGATTTCAAGCAGTCCTGACTAGTTTTTGCCAAAGCAAAGAGACCTGGGCCTGGAGCCTGGGATTTGGGGCTTGCCAGCCATTGTGGATAATTCTACAGTGGCCTGAACAGTCTCTCCATTATGTGATATTCAGTGTGGCTGACTGCAATACTAAATGGCCTCTCAGATTCCAGGAGAGCCTCCCAGGGTGGAGTAATATGAGCTCAGAGTCCCTTTTGGAAGGAGAAGGCTTCTTCTGGCCATGACCTGGGCATATACATGCAGTGTTAAGCTGGTCCTGGAAATATGGCAAATGTCTCAGGAAAATCTTTTTTTCTACCCCGATGCCTACAGTCAGCTGTCTGAAGGCCCAGGTGCACCAGCCAACATGCAGCGCTCCACTCTGTCATGACATCACCGTACAACCCAAGGGGTAGCCACACCAGCAGCACACAGAAGTCTCTCTCATGCTCCTTACAACATAAGGCGCTGCTCTCAATGACCTGATGGAAAAAGATCCATTTTCCCTGAAAGTTCTCCTTGAATGTTTGGTTCCTGCTGAGTGGGTTGGCAGCCCCTGCATGTTTAGGCTTGCAAAGCCTGGCTCGGGAGATGGACCTTGCAGGGCACTGAGTGGACAGAGTAGGCAAACCATGGATTTGTTGTTGGGTGATCAGTTGGATTAGGATATGTGCCCAGGTACCTCTAGGTTGCTTCTCCAGGTGAGGTCTGTGCCTCTCTGAGGAGGAGGAGCAGTCTTTCTTGGCCACCTACCTGACCGGGGTGCTTTGATCTGGGCTCGCCTTTGCATTATACTCATGGAAAAGCCCCAAGAGCCTTGTTGAGCTTCTTCTACTCAGAACTCATTTGCGATGGTCTCTGCTAACACCTTGTCCACTCCAGTCCTGACACGATCTTGTCTGACATTCTGGCCTGGCTTCCACTCAAAATCAGGACAAAGGCAGCCCACTGAAAAGAGGTCATCTAAGCAAGGCTTATGGCTGCATTGTGGTGGTGTCCTTTCTTGTGGGGGGCCTTCAAGTGGCTCTGTATAGGCCTGGAATTCACTGGGTCCCAATTCCAGCTCTCTTCCTATTTAGCTGATTGGCCCTGGTTGTACTACTCTAATTTTGATCGTCATTTCCTCTGTAGTGAAAGGAGGCTATAAAGCTCATTCACAAAGACCTTGAGAAGAAAAGAAGTCCAAGAGTCCCAAAGGCCAGCCTCACTCTGGTGCCTGTGGACCAGTGAGTCCCAAAATTAAGTAAGTGTGGCTGTCTTCCAAAGAAAGATTAAAGGTGGAACATGAGGCCTCTTCCTTCTTCCATGACTGTCAACTGTTCAAATTCCTGCTCAGCTGGCTCTGAGGCTCAGGGTGAGTCCCTGTCTCATCTCAATCCATTCTCCAAGGACTGCCCAGACTTCCCTCCAGCAGCATCTTTGTTCCACAGAACTACAGAGGCATAGGGCTTGTCTCAAGGTCATAGTACAAGACAGCTATACAGGGAAGCTTTTGCTCCCCCCCTCAGTAACAACATACAAAGGGGGGGGTGGAACCTGGTTGACTCCTAGGCTCTTCACAAACAACCCCCTACCCCATGGACTGATCCAGACTGCCCAAGGAGGAGGAAATCCAACTGATTGGGGACAGGGAAGAGGGAAATAGGGGAATTGGAGACATCAACACATTATTCTCATATTAAGTGTATCTAATTATGGATAATAAAAAAAGAAGAAAAAAGAAATGAGGGAAAATATCCTGGCTCACTTTTCCTTTGCTCTAAGATCTTGTCCTGAAACCCAAACAGCCCCTAGACCTCAGAACCAGGCCTGCTGCTTGGGGCACAATAGATGGAGTATTTAACACATTCTATGTGAAGAAAGAAAAGAAGATGCATGAGAAAAATGAGTGGCTTTGAAATATTAAAAAATTGGCATGGTAAGTGGTACGGTGCTGGACACAGCCTTGCTGCCATCACAGAGCCTAGGACCTTCTTTCCCTTTATCTGCCATGTTGGCTCTCTGTTGAAATGACACTGATGTCTCAATAACCTATTTATTTTGATAAGACCTCAAAGTAGAATTTTTGGGCCAGTCTTATGTGTAAAAGCAATTAATATTGACTAGATTAATTGAATGTCTGCCCAAACTCCCCTCCATGCTGGGCCATGTGGACATACTTCTTTGGTCAGATGGACTTCAGATATAAAAGGTTTCCAGGTAAAAAAGAAAACAGAACAGTTCCTTTAGGTAACCAAGTTGGATGATGAAGGAAAGACCATCTCTCCTTGGCCTCCTTGCCCTGCAGAGGGCCTGCTCTGACTGACCCTCCTGAGCTGAAATGGTCACACTGAAGGTGTCATCCCCCTCCTTGGCCATGTGGGATCTGATGGTGTGCCCATCCCTTTCTTCACAGCCCTTCAGAGTCACAGGTGATTTGTCTCATCTATGTCAGAGCACACAGCCTGCTGGAGTCATTCTTCTGCACCAACATTCCTGGCTAGGAGTAAAGGACTGACTATACCTCAGTCACCATCGCTGCCTCCCCAAACTAGTTCTGGCCCCAGTCCCTGCACCAGCCTTTTGGATTTAACTGACAAATCCCACAATGTATTCCTTTGCTCAGTCACTCATTCATTTACTCATTCATTCATTCATTCATTCAACAAGGTTTTATTATTGATGGCTCCTCTGGTGCCAGACATACTTATGTATCTAGAAGACAGCACTGTCTGACAGCCATCCTTTCTCTGTGGAACTTAATTCAGAACAAACAGGTGCTCATTGTGATGGAGAAAAGGAAGCCAGGAGAGGGAGCAGGCAAGGAGTGGGAGGGTGTTGTGAAAAATACACATTTGAGCAAAAGTTTGGTCTGTTTAACATGATCAATCTGAGCTCCCTGTAGCTCCAGAATCTTTGTGAATAGTGCCTGATTGTACCATGCTACTCAGAGTCTTTCAAGATAGTTATCTTATGGGAGTTGCTTGATGTCTAAACTTAAAATCCCCCTCAAATTAAAAAGTTCTACAGCATCTTTTCAATGTTTGGATAATGGATAGAGAAAGGTGAGATGACCCGGCCACTAAAGCCAGTCGACTTCTGCTTATTCAGAATATTGTTGGTTTGCTCACCTGTGATCTTAGGCTCACCTTATCTAATGAGAAAACCTCAAGACCTAGCACTTGCTAGGACTAGCCTTTTGATATACGGCTGAAGTGGTTTCCAAGGAACAACCCATCTCTGGGGTGAGTGTGGAGGAAGCAGACGGGTGCTCACACTGAGCATGACTGAGAACATCGGGCGCAGGGTCCTGCGTCTGTGTGTCAGGTGGAGAAATGACCCACCGAGTCACTCTAGGTGAAGTGTGGCCCCACTTCATCATAGAGCCAGAGGCTCTGTTTTCAGGCTGCAAGGGATCTCAGACATGATCTAAACCAGACATGCAAATGAGCACAGGCCCCCAGGCCCAAGGCCTGTGGGAGACCATATGTGGCCATGTAAAAATTTTAATAGAAATTGAAAATGTGACTCATAACATCAAAACTCCCTTTCTCTAAACTGATCTAAGTTATTGGGCAGAATGATACTTTGCAAGCAGACCAAAGCTTTTTAATTACATCAAGAACATTTTTCATCCCTTTGGAAGAGTGATACCTGAACCTTCTCAAGCATAGGACTCTTTAGTGATATCTAGGGCCCCTACAGGTCTTTATGGAAAGCAGTCCCATCATTTCCAAACAAGGAAAACACCTCATTGCAAAGGAAAAAATGTTGGGTTGGAGGTCATAACTGCCCCATTTACCTCTCATTTCATGTGCTATGCCAATCTTGGTAGTGACTTAACCTTTCTGACCCTCAGTTAGCTTATCTGAGAAAGGTAGATTCTATGGAGGAGGAATAATTGATTATTTGTAAAATTCAGACTTTATAAAAATAAACAGTACATTTAATTCTTACAGGATCTTTGGAGAATACATAAAATCCATATTCAAAAATGCTTTATGTTCTCCAAAGTTTCCTAAAAGAATTTAAGGTATTCATCTTTTCCAGAGTTTTATCTATGGGAGAAAAGAATAATCCTTGTGCCAACTAAAGCTAATTTCTTCTGTTTTTTCTTTCTTTCTTTTTTTTTTTTAGTGCAGCAGGACTGGGTAACTATTTAATTCAATTGATAAATACTAAATTTTGCTTCCTAGTGAATCCATCAACAAATGATGTTATTTACTGACAATCTACAAAGCTAAAATAATACAGGACAAAACTCACAATTAAAAACAACAAGATGATCTATAATGAGGTCCAGAAATAGCTTGTGGATATTGGGGTCTCAGAGAAGAAATTGTGGTCTCAGTAGTCAGGGAAGCATTCCTTGAAGCAGGTGTGATTGATTTGGTTCTGAAGGTGTTTTGAATTCTGATAGCTGAAGTAATTATTCTACTTATTTTTTAAATTTTCTCTTTAGATTATATCAGGCAAGAATTCAAACTGCACTAAGGAGACCGATGAAACTTACTTGTGTTTGTGTGTATGTACTTTAGGCAGGGTCTCATTCTAGCCCAGGCTGACATGGAACTCATTCTGTAGTCCAGACTATCCTCAAACTCATGGTGATTCTCAGCCTCCTGAGTGCTGGGATTATAGGTATGAGCCACCATACATGGCCTAAAACAATGAAACTTTTGATTAGCTGACTTGGGACCCACCAATCCTGAGAGCAGAAAGGGAAAGCCTCTCACACAGGCCCAGACTCAGCATTGCTTTTTCAAAGACTTCATCTTCTCCCGCAGGGATCTTTCAGGAGGAACAAGCTCTTAATCACCTTAAATTATCTAAATTGGGCATCTCTGAAGAAAATAAGTTGTTACATCAATAAAAAGAGCTGAGGAAAGAATGAAAAGTAACAAACTATATTCCTCATACCATGGCTCTTTACCAGAAGATGCCCCTCTGCCTCCATGTGGCTCATAGAAGCTTCTCTCTCTCTACCTCTCTCTCTTCAGGTAGAAACACAAACATCTATCTATATGTGATATATCTCTATACAGATGATAGATAAATGATAGGTAGGTGATGGATAAATGGAATTTGGTTTATGAGTATGAGATATAAACTTTTAAGAGACACAGCCATTCCTTTGTATTGAGGTGACTGGTTTCAGGGTCCCTCTCAGACCCCAAGCCATCCATATGCTCAAGTCCCTTACATGAAATGCAGTTATTTTAACATAACCCAGGCTTCTTCTGCTCTAGACTTTAGTCATCTCTTGATCACTTATAATATGGGACACAATGTTCAAAAGCTGGTGTTCTATCGTGTTTAGGGAACATGTTCAGTCCAGATTCACTCTTCCCTGCCTCAATGGTGGTTGACCCCTCAAGAACCTCTCTTTCCTATAAATTCTGAACCACTCTGCTCGGCAATGCAGGCACCTCTGGATGAGTCAGTGTTATGGTGGTCAGCAGTACAGTACCTGGAGAACTTGTGTTTGGTTCCTCAAAACAGCCCACAGGGCCACTTTTAGATTCCATCACAAACCAGACCACATGGTGATAGTGAGGGCACCACCTCAACCAAGACTAATTTCACTTTGAGTTTTAGCCTTGTCATCTGGAGTAGATGAATATCCACAGCAAAGAGGAAGTGGCAGGAGTAAAACAGATGAGCGAGGAAGACAACACCCAGAAGGCCTGTGTAGCAAGTGTGGACTGACACTGAGACATTCAGATGAGGGTGCAGGTCCAGCCCGGGGGCATCTGAGTCAGAGGAGAAATAGTGGGGGGCTGAGTCAGGTTGCCAGGATCCCATTATCCACAAATGCCTGTCCCACAGCCTGGCACCTTTGTCCCTCCCCTCTCCAGCGAATCACTTTCCTGTGTTAAAATGCACAAGGGTAACTGCATTCATTGACACCAACACAGCCATTGCAGAGTAAATGGGTGTCTATGTGCTCTTGTATTTCTCTAGGAAGCGTCTAGGAGAAGTTGTGGTGTGCATTAGACCAAGCACTGGCTTGAGGAGGGCGGGGAGGCCAAGCAGCCAGGAATGCTGAGAGGCTAGTGTCTTTTGACACAGGGACCAGAGGCTGGCCCACAGTGACAGATAGGATGTTGATGCATGCCAAGACTACATGAAAATAAGGTGTGGGTCTTTAATGGAGGGGATGGGAAGGAGACAGTGTTTCAGAAGCACTGGACAGTACTGATACTAAGAACACCAGTGCTCAGGTCCTGCTTGCCCCCTCCTCTTCCCTGAAGGCAGGTTCAAATTGATGAAGGAAGCACGGATGGGTGGTGAGTGGGCATCCTAGTAGGTGTCTGAACACCTATAATCCAAAAAAAAAAACCCATTGTAATTCAATTTCCTGGACTACTGTATACCACGTGCCCGCAGTTTTCAAACTAAATTCATAGCAATACTTAGCAACAAAGTAGTACTCACTACAATACTTCCTTTAACAAAGCTCTTTTTATCCTTTCTCTAAAATGTCACGGTCAACTCAAAAGGATACATGAAATCATCATATAAATTATAAAGCATAACAATAAAAATCTGCAGGACAAATTAATATGCTTCTGGAAATGCAGATGAAACTGAGAACACAGGGTCAGGTTCCTAGACCATCGCAGCCATCAATCCACTGAAGTCATCTTAACAATCAGACAACATCAGCTACCTGTAAGAAATGGACCTTTTGGTGTTTGCGTGGAGGAGGGGAGAGTGGTCAAAGGAGTGGGAAGGTCATTTCCGAGCTGGGGATGGGACTGTGGGAACAGGTCCTATGCTGCTTCAAAATGACTTGGTGACTCAAGGTTTTCATACACAAGAAGAGGTAAGAATACTACCAAGTTACCAAGGATTTATGCAGTGAATAGAAAAATTCCTGGAATGCAGTAGGTGCTTAATAAATGCATGCTTTAACTGTCATAGGGGGAGATGTTGGGAAAAGTAAGGATAGAAATGGTGAAATGAATTGGAGAAGGATTTTCCCCAGATCTGTCTGCCTGGCATAGAGCAGAGGGCCCTTGCTTGGAGGAGAGTTTAAGCTGATAAAATAGCATATAGCCTTTGGGCCATGAGGAGCAACCATCACCTTAGGCTGGAAATCCTCTTTGGAGCTCCTCCCTCATTACTCCGGAATGGGACTTAGGGTAGTTTCAGAAAAGTCACTTTGGAGTGGATGCATGAAGTGAAACTCGGGACTCAGTGGACAGAGTGCTACACCCCGCTGGTATCTGAAGTAAATGAAACAAAAGGCTTATCTCTTAGGTAGAAACATCTAGAAGGGCTGGTTTACACTGACCTCTCAGTGTGTGCTTTAGGACAGATAGTTCACCTGAAGTTTTTACCTGTGGGTGCAATCATTCCTACCTCCAACCATTTCAGTCATGTAAGAAGAATGGCTGTCATCGGGAATCTGTTGAAGGCTAAGTTGGAAAATCAGTGCTCCCGAGGAAAGGACAGAGGAAACTGCCCGATGATGCCATGTAGCTTGGGCCTCCCAAGGTGCCAGTGCCTCATGGGGTACTGGGGGTGGGCTGGGAAGGGGAGACCATCACAGCATGCTTGATGAAAGACTAGGCAAGGATTCAGGCATATTCAAGTACAGGTGGGTAAATGTGTTCCACTCTGGGGCAGAGCTATCCCATCCCTGGGCCCCAGTTACCCAGGCGACTCTGGCACTTACACCTGTATGGATCCTGCAAACGGAATGTGGATTTCATACATGAACACACTAGAAGGGTGGGTGGTTATTGCACAGTCCCTCACAATATGGTGGCAAAGTCCAAAGAGCCAGATGCACCCAGGGAAAGCAGAGCCCCCTTTAAACTCTAGGTGATCCTCTCCCACAATCCCCCCACAACAAGTGCTCACTGCAGACATGAATGCACATCTGAGTCTCCTCCCTTGGGGGAGGTATGGTGAGGCCCTTACTCAAACCTGTGTCTCAGGCAGTCAACCAGAGTGGAGGATAATTTTGTGTATGAGTCGAAAGACTCCTTCTGTGTATACAGAACACCCCAATAAAAGCCCTCCTGGCCTGGATGGACCCACCTCTCACAAGGCCTGAGAATAATACCTCAAGTCTTTTGCTCATTAGCTTGGAACAAATTTACGCTTGTCATAGAAAACATACCGTTTCCAATAATTTAGAGAGAGTGTCTCTTCATCACCCTGTGGCCACACGTGTGCAATAACAGAGCACGCAGCACACCCACGGAAAGGAATAACAGTTCTTTTACTCGGAGAAAGGAAGGATAATAGTTACTTAGAAAGTGTCCCAGACAAGCTGTCAAATTGAATTCAGAGAGCTGGAGTCTGACTCCAGGGCCCGGCTGGCTGGCTGAATTCCCCTGAGATTGAGTTTCCTGCCTGCCATGGCTTAGAGACAGCGATTCTTTGTTTCCAGTCGGTCTCTCTCTCTCTCCACACCCACTCTCTCTTTCCTCCTCTCTGAAGTAAATAAATAAATAAATAAAAACAAAAATAAAAAGCATGCAACTCTGAAAAAGGGTCAGGTAAAAAGCAGACAAAACATTAACGTCCAAATTCCAAAGCAATACAGTTTTAAGAAAAAAAGAGCAAGCTACTGCCTATTCCATAATCATAAATTTTACCTCTGGTCCACAGAAACAGCCAAGAAACACACACACACACACACACACACACACACACACACACACACACACACACACCTTTGCTTTGCCTAAACATGGCATTCATCCTAAATTAAGGGTAAAAACATATAATGACCAAGTTTTTAGCCGGCTGTCTTCTGAGGCCTCAATAGCCTCAAATTATGAGTGCATGTTGGAGGCACGATGGAGCTGTGGAGCCAAGCAATCTGTTGTGTTGTTTGTCTCTAACAAGCACACACTGCTACCTCTGGGCACACATGTCCAATCTCGTCTACAGAGGGACACCACACACACACACACACACACACACACACACACACCCAGATCCCACCTGGGCTCTGTGCTCACCTTTGCTCCCACCCCACAAACACCAATTCCACACTCTTCTCTAAAAGCTAGTCCTATGAAGTACTGAGCCTAAGACCACAGCACCCTCACTGACTGAGTGGTGCATACAGAGCACAGCAGCAAGAGGTATAAAAACTGTTCATTTTGACTTTCTCCCTCAAAACTCCTAGAGACACCTTCAAAGTCATGGGAAATTTCTCCACTACATAAGGAGAGAAGTCTAATGATTCCTGAGGGCCGGTTACCTTTTCTAACAGTTATGAACTTTTGTCCTATCTCATTTCAGCCTCACCCACCACCCTAGCCCTGAGGGTTTGGGAGCAAATTCCTGGCTCCTGGCTCCAGCTCAGTGGTCTGAGCTTCCTGCCTCATAGAAATAGGACTAACTCACACTCCATTTTCCTGTTTTATTGGAGCCAGTGCTGGAGACCTACCCAAGGCTTTCTTCTTCATGTAAGGCCTCCAATGACACCTTGTTGGCATGCACACAACCCCATGTGGCCCACACACATACCCCAGACACAAACATTCCTTGGGGTCCAGCCCATCTTTCATCCCAACGTGTATAGCCAACTCTTTCTTTGGCCTGTTTCCAGAGGCCTCCGTCTTTCACTGTGACCTCTGACCCCAATCACTGAGAACAGCAGCAGAGGAAAGAACAGGGGACCACAGGAAGGCATGGTAAAGTGGGGCACATGCTTTAAAACACAACATTTCACTACTCACTGTCTGTTGAGCTGACTCACCATATTTTCAGGGTTCCGTCTGATGCTCTGTACAGAGTAGATTATTAATAAATGAAGGAATCAGTGAATGACTCCCAGAATTTAGGTCCATTCCTGACTAAGGTGCTGACCATCAACAATATTTGCCAACATATAAATATATAGGTTATCTGGAATACTGATGACCAAAAGAGTCTCAGATTTTAGAGGTTTTCAGATTAGAGATAGCTTTCTGTGTGACCTTGATTGTGCTCACACTTTTTCTGCCCTCAGATTTCTCCTTTAGATGAAAGGCTTCATGGAGAGGCTCAGCTTTAGCATGTACTATCCCTCCTTTATCCTCAAAGATCCTGAATGCCACACAAGCCTTTGTGTTAGATTCGTGCAGCTTTATAATGGTCCTTTGCATTTCAGAGGTATCTCTTGATAATGAGGGTCTGGGCAAACTGGTCATCTCAGCTGTGCTAGCATACCCTGCTATACATATATATAGCATAGCCTGCTCTATATATAGCCCGGTACAACCCATCTGTAGCACAAATTCACCAGTATTAGCAGCTGGCAAACCTCAGGAAGACTGGAATATTTTCCCAACAATAATGTGAATTTTTCCATAAATCATAATAATGCACTGCTATAATTTTTATAAAGCAGTTTTGGCATGTCAAACATCATGTTGACTTATGAATCATATTAGTAACTTATAAAGCATTTTTGGCATGTCAGACATCATGCTGACTTGAGTCGTATATTATCTCTGGAGGGGCACTATAATTATCATTTCAGAAAACATTTTTTAATTTGCAAACAGAGAAAGGGAGGGAGAGGGAAAGAAAGAGAGATAATGGGTGTGCCAGGGTCTCTAATAAGTTGCAAATTAACTCCAGATGCATGCACTACTTTGTGCATCTGCCTTTACATGGGAACTGAGGAATCGAACCAAGATCATTAGGCTTCGCAGCAAACACCTTAACCACTGAGCAAACTCTCCAGCCTAATTCTCATTTTATACATAATGAAATTGAGTACTATTGTTTGAATCTGAAATGTGCCCAAAATCTCATGTTTTGCTTGCTTGTTCTGCAGTGAATGATTCAATTTTGCTAGGCTTAAGATCGATAAGAGGTGGGGGCCTACCAGGAGTTGGTGCCAAGAGTGGCTCTTTGACGGTTTTAGTCTGGCCCCTGATTCCTGTCTAGCTCTCTGCTTCCTGGTTCACCATGTAACAAACCCAGCTCTCTCACCACTGTACCTTCCGGAGTCATGATGGACTGAAACATCTCTGAATACTAGAATCAAAATGAACTTTTTCTCTCTTAAGTCATTTCTGTCATGTATTGTTACCACAAGAACACAAAAATAACCATTATAATGAGGCAAAGAAAAAATCAAGTCCTTGTCCAAAGTCAGAGTCTAGACCCTGAGCACTTCTTGTCATGCTGGCACATGTGATGGCACAAATGGATAATGGACTTGAATACAATTAAAAGGCTCAAAAAATGGGGTTGCTGCTATGTGTATGACCCTGTTCTGGAATTTTCCATGAGAGATGGGGCTCTTGTCCTCAGCATGGGCCATGAGCACTAGTTAGGTGATTACCTTACAGGACACAGAAAGGTGAATTCCTCCCTCTCTTTCACATCCTTAACAAACAAGGGGACAACCTTTTTATCCGCTAGTCAAGCTGCAGGTAATGGAGCTTCTGCACACGATCTGATCTACCCGCCTTTAGCTGGTGGACCTGTGGTTTATGGTTTTCACATTCAGCAGCAGACCTGAAAGGCTCCAGGCATGGCTAGAAGCTCAGTGTTCCATCTATCCTTGGAGGGTTATGAGTTCCAGAAGTTAATAAACAGAAAGCTCAATATCATCTGTCTTTTGGAGAGCCAGCGGTATTCAAACAGATGTGGCACAAAGGGCTAAGGAAATGAGAGCTTTAGGCTTGCAAAGCAGCTCAGAAGAGATCTGCTGACTCTTGCCCATTGCTGGTCCAGGGAGCACACTGGAGAGGCCCAGAGGGCAGGGTTTGCCCCAATCCACCATCAAAATAAATAAATAAATAAATAATAAAACAACCAAAGACTTGACATATGGTCTGGGACCCAGCAAACACATGCAGACCTACAATATTCAGGATTAATATGGGGGATGGGCCAGAAGAAAGGGTGGAGTATAGGTCTACCTGGTAGCTCCTAGATCCTCAGTGTCTTCCTATAAAACCAAGTTAATAACATCTTATTTACATATTAGAGGACTGTATTAGGACATAGAAGCTGGAAGATTCTGAGATGTCAAAGGCTATAGTAATAAACTTGTCAAGTAATCATGTTTTCATTTCCAATGACAAGGGTGAAAAGAATGGATCTCACAGGTCCCTTCACTCACCTATGCTTCTAATCAATATTACAACAGGCCTTTGTCTAGGATTGATATGGGACTTTTGGGATTTCCTTGAATGACCCAGGAGCTGAGGAACCAGATACTCAAAGGTCAATGGTCTCTTTAGGTTCTTGTCTTATGAATTAGACAAATGAAATTCCCAGATGATGGGAGGGCAAAATATGGATTTCAGAAGTTTAATAGAGCTTGTTAGAAGGGAAGGACTCCTGTGAGGACAGGAGGAGTCTCCAGGGAGGAACTCATCAGGTGACTTTGGTTAGGGTTTTAATGGCAAATGGAATTCCTCTAGGGGAGAAAGACTAGACAGATTTCACAGGTCTCCATGTGAGAAAGACCAGATTTCCTGGAAAAGGATCAATATTCCCAGAAATCTTTGGTGGGGATCAGAGTTTCTGTCACCTAGAAATGGTGGAAGCTTAATCAAGGAATCTTTCCTAGAGGGTGTAACTTTCTAGGGAAGAAAGAGATAAGGAGACATCCAGGTTTTCCTGGCAAGCTTAAAGACATTTCCCATTTTTAGTCAAGGAAAAGCTGTTGATTTGGGGGGTCCTGCTACCCTAAACTGCCTAGCCAATTTCTATGTCCTATGAGGAAGACTTGAAACCAGGCAAGCTCGGGAGCAGCCAACATTTCTCTAAGAAGATCACCCCCCCCCCTTCGTGTGTCACTCTGTACTATGAAGCAAGGTGTTATAAAAGAAAGCCGGAACACGTAAAAAAAAAAAAAATCCCAAGGCCCTTAAAGTACCCTCTACAGATTTAGGAGAACTTGATCACTGGGCCTGGGCATCAAGTACTTTTAAAAAAATTATGCATTTTAATATTTTAATAAAATATACATGCCCTAAAAGTTACCACTTTAACCACTGTTAAGTGTACCTCAGTGGCATTAAGCACATTCACATGGCAGTGAAATTGTCACCACTTTCTATCTCCAGAGCCTTCTCATTTTCCACTATTAAAACTCTGTCCCTTTGCCAGGGGTGGTGACCCATGCCTTTAATCCCAGCACTCGGAGGCAGAGGAAAGAGGATCAGAGTGACTTTGAGGCAAGGCTGAGACTACATAGTGAATGCTAGGTCAGCCTGGGCTAGAGGGAGACCCTACCTCCAAACAAACAAGCAAACAACAAGCTCTGTCCCAGCCAACACTGAGCCCTTCTCTACCGCAGCTTCTGGGAGCCTCCCCTCCTTTGCACCCCTATGAGCTTCAAGGCTCTAGGTCACATAGGACCTGTCCCAAGGCACCAGTGTTTTCTAAGCATCTCTACAGGGCTTCTGGGCAGTCAGGAGCAGGAGTGCTACAAAGCAGAGGCTGTGAGGGATCTTCTCTTCTGGAACGAGAATAGATCTGGGATATAGCTGGAGATTGCAGTGAGAAACTGCAGGGACAGAGAAAAATAATGCAATATTTTTTTCTAATCTCTGCCCTAAATTATATTTATTCTAGGTATGGTTTTCATGAAAAGGCAGCAAGAAGGGAAGGATTGTACTCTTGAGGAAGACTACTGGCAATGAAGGCCATTGATTTTTTTTAATTAACTAACACATGGTGATTACCCATACTTTTGGGAGAGAGTGTGCTATTTCAAAGCATGCATATAATGTATAATGATTAGATCAAAGTAATTGACATAGTCTATACTTCAAACATTTATCATTATTTGTATTTGGAATATTAAAAATCATTTCTACTAGCTATTTCAAAGTATTGAACTAACTGTGGTCAACTATAGTCACCTTACTGTGCCATTGAGCAACGACAAGACAGCCCTCCTCTTCCAGTGCACCCACCAACTTCATCTCTTCATCCCTCCTCCTCTTGGCCTCCCCAGAGTCTGGTAACTATTCTTCTCTCTCCGCTGACAGCAATGTTTAAGTGAGGAACTTCCCAGACTGTACTACTGAACAGCCTTGAACCCATCAGGAAGCTAATTAATGTTGCTCTGCCTCCCTTTCTTTTCCCCATGAAACGATAATGGCTGACTGGCAGTGAGTGTAAGGCTCAACAGCAAAACACGTGCGCTGGCTGATGTATTCCAAAACCCTGTGTATATAAGTGACAGCGACTTCTGTTGTTATTTATTTGATCGTTGACTTATTACCATCAATTTACCATTAACTTTGATAACCAATGGGAGAGAAAGCCATGGCCTCATACATATCATTATAAACTAACGTTGGAAGTCTAGTCTTACATCCTGGGTACATACCTACTCTCAGATGTTTGCAGCTACGGTTTTAAGAGACAAGCCAGAAGGGTGACTGCACCATTCTAAAGTGAAAAGGTGTTTTACTTGATAAGTGGTCTGCTCTGAATACACATTAAGAGACGCAGTCCTCAACTTCTTCCCTTTGTGCCTGACAGCCAGCACCTGCCCTTAGCTGAGCTCAGGCACCCATGGGCACACACTCAGCTCTGATGCCGGGGCTAGATGGCTTGCCTCTTGTTTTCAAAGAAGAGGAATCAAGGTGGCATGATGTTTTCTCTTTTTTCCATTTACTATTTTAAACATAAAGATAGCTATTAGAGTGGAGAGGCAGAGAGATGGGAGCGGCCTGGTGAGCTTTGTCTTGCTAATACACTTTGTTTTGCGCCTTGCTGGCTTGTTCAGTCTTCACATCCTCGGAGTGGGGGAGGCAGCAGCTCAAGTGGAGAGCCTTCTGGGGACAAAAGATGCACCTGCAAAGCGTAGACTTAATGGTTTCTAGAGGCCAGGGCCGAGACTGGGAGATAAATGCCAGGCACCACCTGAATGGGACCGCCATGTGTGCTCGCCTGGATACCACAGTCAATTCATTTCAGAAGAGGGTTGCTACCCAGCACGAGCCAGAGGCTTCAGCCTGAATGAGGCAACTGGGAGACAAATGCACGAGGGACACAAAGAGGCAGGGGAGGAGGGAACAGGGCCCCCCAGCTTGACAGACAGGTAGAGCACAGGGCTGGGGCTGAGACTCCCTGACTGGAAGGAGTCGGTTAGCAACACATCTCAACTGAGCTGAACCAGTGTCTCAGCTAAGACCCTCTATTTTTAGCCCAATATGAGAAAATATCCCATTGGCTTTGTCTACCCCAAAGCTTCTTGGTTCTCTGTGATGGTGGCAGGAAGCTGTAGAGAATAGCACTGAATACGAATTCAGCAGCTCAGAGGCTGAACGTTCCTCCTTCCTCTGTTCAGCCCTTCTTTGTCCTTCCCTCCTGCTCTCCCTCTGTTTCCTTCTTCCCTCCTCCCTTCCTTGCTGTATTTTCTTCCCTCCTGCCTCTCTTTCTACCTTTCCCTTTCCTCTCTTCCTTCCTTCTCTTCCTCCCATTCTCTCTCCTTCCCTTAGGCAGTTCCTTCCCTGGCTTCCTTTCAAATCTACAAGGGAAATGACACTCAAGGTGTGAGGCACACCAGAGAGTAGTGGCTTGAATGGAGGGAGCCCAGCAGCTTGGGTCCATCATTGATTGGTTCCCAATCTCCCATCTCAGGTTCCCAGAGCTCCAGAGTCAGAACCTGACCCTCCCTGACCAAGAGCCCCTGCATTAGACAGGAATCTGAAGTCCAGGGACTAAAGCCCCCTTTCCAATGCAAGCCAAAGGTGCCCTGGCCTCAAGGATTTGTCGTGAAAATATTCTCTACTACAGACATTGTGACACGATGCTATAAAATATCATCAAGTAAAATATGGCAGAACACAGAATGAATCTCTACAATTTCAACTCTTATGGCAGGAGTCACTGCTTGTGGTTTGAAAAGAAACATCAGTAGCAGAAACGAGACTGTCCCCCGGTGGGGTAAGGCACTGTCCCCGGGTGGGGTAAAACAGAAGAAAGCAAGATAAACAAAAGCATCTAGAAGCAGAATTGTCACATTCTATGACTTTCCCACTAAATGTCTAAGTCATTGTCAAATTATAAACCACTAACAGGGAACACAAAGTCCCATGTGACCAAAGGTATAAGCTTGGACGGGACACATGGAGTCTTTGGATTTCTGTGCCCACCCATACCCCATGAGGATTCTGACCCTAAAGATCTCCCGAGAGCAGAACCTCCACTTCTCTAAAGCCTTACAGTGCACACACTTCTGTCTTCATCCTGTCTTGTAGCGAGTGTGGGGTCAAGAAGAGCCAGGGAAGAGAGCAGGACTCGCATACATCCCTCATCCCATTCCCACCATTCAAAAGTCCCTCCTCTGTGGAGCCTTCCTTTTGATTGGCAAGATTTTTTATTCCTTTGATTTCTAATAATTATTTGCTTACTTTTTTTTCTGCATTAACCAAGCATTGTGAGTTACTGACTTGTTTAAATGCCTAAAGGAACCATCTCGACCAATGTCCATCCTATGGGTGAAATTGTCTCATATTGCATGGTACTTGTGTGTGTGTTGGGGGATTGTGCTGAGGATCAAACCAGGGTTTCATGCATGGTAGGCAAGCACTCTACAAATGCTCTGTAGCCCCAACCTGAGGAAGGTGTTAAGAAACGCTGTTGTGATTTTGCCAAAATAATTTTCTGATAGTTTTCTTTCTCTCTGACCCAAACCAAATAAAATCAGGTGAAACCAAATCAAAGTAGACCAGACCAAATCCTCAAACCGCCATTTCAAATATGAGTGTACTGCTAAAATTTGTTTAGGGGTGTGTGTGGTGGGGGGCAATCTTAATCTTCACTTCATTATTTTCACCACAGGAAAGCTCCCAAATTTCATCTTGATAAGTAAGCAGAACCCACTTCATCCTAAGGAGGCACCTTTCATCCCTTGGGGGTAATAACAGCTGTAAATTCTATCATTACCATATTTTAATATGGTATTGATATTTCAAAGCCTCCCTCATTGCTGTTTTGTAACTAGTGGCAGAAGTATATTCTTTTTTACTAGAAAAAAAAATGGACTGAAGCACGGAATTGATGTTCATCATGGTCCTAGCACAGAACTACTGTGTCATGCCGGCTAGTAAAAACATTCCTGAACATGCGTGCAGAGTCTTACCTTCTTTGACGCTCAGTCGTGAGGACTGGTCTGTGTGGGAGGTCGTGTTATAGGCCAGCAGTGAACCTGAAAGGCAAGAAAAAAAAGAAACAAAGTTTATGCCATAGCTTGGATCTAGAATGTCCCTCAAGGGCCTGCAGGTTAAAGGCTGGGTCCCCAGCATGTCACTATTAAGAGGTGGTGGAACCTTTAAGAGGTGGGGCTTGTGGGAGGCCCAGTGGTTGCTCTAGGGCGGGCTCTTTCCAGAGATCCTCATTTTTGTTCCTAAATGAATGAATGGTAAGTTCCACCATGTAGTCCAGCCACAAAGGGACAAGGCCAATGGGCTCTAAGCTAAGACCTCCAAAACTCAACTCAAAATAAACCTTTTCTCTTGATAAGTTGATTACCTGCCATTTGTAACAGTAACTGAGACAGCATGAGAGGGAGGGGTGGGAAGAAAGCACAAGCAGAACAGGGAGCCATGATGGGCGGAAGGCACGTTAGTGGACGCAATCCTGCTGGACTCTGGTAGCTTCATGGAGTCAGGGTCAGAGAGGTTAGAACCCATGACCTTGCTGAGCAGACATACTTATATGCTGAAGTTTTCAGCAGCACACCATGGAAAGAACATGGAACTGAGGGTGGGTCAACCAGATCTCCTGGTCTAGGTTAACTGTGGGTAAGGGGCTACTTGTCTAGGCCTTCGTTTCTTCCTCAGAAAACGAAGGGTGCACCAAGAGCAGGAGTTGACCAACTTTTCTATAAAGACCAATTCGTATGTCTTTTAAACTTTATAGGCTAAATACGGTCTCTGTTACATGTTCCTATTAGGTTTTTATTATTGTTGACCATGAGACAAATTGCACAGATTTGGCCTGAGGCTTATAGTCTACCATGTCCTGGAAGAGAAACTAGAACCTTCCTGCTGTCATGTTCATGTCCTTGGGCTCATGAATATAGAGGTGTTTTCCTCCAGGCCTCCAGGTGCATGTGTCATTCTTATTGGTGAGGCGTTGGAGCTGAGGGGCTGGGGTGGCGACAGGAACTTTTGTCTCTTTCCCAGTGTCTAGTTAGCAGACCTCCACGTGGAGTCACGGATTCTCATCTCAGACTGCTGATGCTGGTGATGACGGGTCTCCTCTGGACCAGGCTCCAGTAGGGCCATTTGGAAAGGCTGTCAGGTTTTTGATGTTCTGTGTAAACCACACACATATACTCTCTTCTGTCCTAAAACTAAATTTGTTCCTTAGTTTCAAGGGAAATCAAGAGCTTTATTTTGTAAAAGTGGAGGCATTTCTGGGATTCTTCTCATGATTCACCTGAGGAAATTTTAGAGGAATCAACACTAGGGCCAGGGTTGCTTTTACAAAGATCACCATGAGCTTGACACATGTGTTTGAGGCTAAAAAAGCCTTCCTAAACAACCCATGTCCCTGGGGCATATGTTCAAGAGGACTAACTAGGTGCCAGTCTGGGAGTGGCCTGAAAGACATGCCTCTTCTTAGTCTCCAGTAGGCCTCACATAGCCATGGCGTCTGATGTGTGTCCAGAGAAAATGTGTGTCCTATCGGGCCAGACAGCGACTCTTCCAATCACACAGTGGTACTTAGGACTTCTGGCTTGGGCAACTATCCTTCTAGCTCTGAACCAATTCCCAGATTTAAACCAGGAGGGGACAGGGGCCATTTGGAGACTGCTATCTGCCTCAGCACAGCTACAGGATCCCAAACCCAGTTGTATTTGGTGACTCCCTTCTGCTGACTATCAAAGACAAAGTGGCAATTTCATTTTAGTAAAGGTTATTATGCTTCAAAGGGAAAATGGCACTTGAGTTCAGGTTAGCATACAAAGAAGAGTTAACATTAGGCCTGCTTTTACTACTGAGCAGCTCAGGTCCTCCATCAAGACTGAGCTGCACGCTCCACAGCTGCACACTGGCCAAGAGGAATTCGCACCGAAGAGCGCAGTTGTGAAGAATCTGCAAAATCACATGTGCACAGACCCTGGCTCTTCGAAGCATTCAGGTAAAGGCTAGCAGTTATCATGATTCCTTTTAGTTACTTAGAATGGGACTCTTTATGCCAGAGCTGTGGACACTGGCACTGTCCTTTGGAATTTGAGCTATGAATGGGTTCTGCCACAATAAGAAATAATCCTCCATGACTGGAAGTGGGTTCAGAAATGGAACCAAACGTTCCAAGGGAATACCAAACCTTCTCAGGGGTCAGACCAAGAATGTCTGCCTCTCGATCCCAGGCATTTTCTCCCTCAGGCTGAAGCTCACTGCTGGAGCAAATAAAGAAAAATGATGGTCTCTGAGCAGCAAACCGCCTGCATCATTAGCGCAAAGCTAGCTGAGAGCACGGAGCTCAGATAAACCACATTTATTAAATTCACCCCTGCCCCCGACCCGCGGTGAAAGTTCCTCTCCAGGCACATGTGAAGCCACAGGAAACTCCCAGAGAGCCAAGAGAAAGGGTCACTTGACCTCCCCCAAGTCTGCATGAAATACATATTTCATGGTAACCTAGGAGAGCAGTTTTGCCCCGAGACTGTTCTTGGTTCAAGTTTCACTGGGGAAGAAGAGGTGGCCTCCGTGGGGGAAGGGGTGTCTGGCCTCTCCGCAGGGATGCACATGTCCTTGTAGCTGAGATTTGGATGTCACCAGCTCTCCAGGATACAGAAGGTGGTACCCACCCTCTTTTCTTAAGGGAACTTGTTTGGCCTTCGTGGAGTCTGGTCACTTCCTCCTCAGCCTTGGATTTCTTTCTCCTGTTTTGAGGATCTGACCTGAAGTGTCCTAACATGTCATTGAAGCCCTAGTGTTTTCTGATCCCCATTCACAGTGAACAGGTTAGAGAGTGGAGGAGAGGCGCCAGGACTCCTGATCACTCCTGTGTGTTAGATAGTCTCCTTGGTGTTTTTGCGGGAGCCACACGAAGCCAGAAAAGTCAAGTCATTGGTCCAAGCGCACAAAGCCAAAGAGGAGCGGGAGGCAGGATCGCTACTTATCTTTCCTACAAAACCTGTCTTCAGTCCAGAAGCCCCCTGTCCTCCAGCCTCAAGGCTAAACCCAAACAACAGGCAAGGTGGCCTGTTAATCCCCACATTCTAGAGGCAAAAGGATCCTGAGTTTGAGGCCAGCCTGTGAAACATACAAGAACAGAGAGGTAAATGAGCTCATTTACTTCAAATATGGCTCAGTTGGTAAATCATTCGCCACACAAGAAGCACCAGAGTTTGGATTCCTCGGTGCCCACATAAAAAATGCCAGGCCTGGTGGCATGGACCTGTAATTACAGTGCTCAGGAGACAGGGACAGGTGGATCCCTGGGGCAACTAGCTAGATGGGCCAAACCTGTGAGCTCTGGGGTCAGTGAAAGATCCTCTCATTCAAGAAGGTAAAGAGTGATTGAGGAAGACAGCTTGAGCTGACTTCTGGCCTCTACATGCACCTCACACACACGTGTGCCGTCACATATTAAAACATACATACACACATCCCACGAACAAGAAATAAAAATTAAAACCCAACAGTCAAAACACCAATAGTGTTGAAAGGCAGGAAGTGGGTGCCTTTGGGGTGCTTGCATGTCTGGCTGGACACATTTTGTGATAATTCCTCAGCTATGCATTGGGATTTTCATAACTCTCTTTATATTTCCATTTAACCATTTATCCGCTCCATTCTTGTATGTCTGTGTTGAGGGGTTGACATGCATGCATATATCTGTATCTATTGATTTGGGACACATTTTGCTCTAGAAAGCGGGAGTGGCAGGGCCTTCCCAAGGTGAGAGCATAAAGACAAGGTCATTTCCATTCTGGGTCCATCTACACTAGACACAGTATCTGGGGTTGGGCTTTGCAGGTGTGGGGCGGAGTCCCGGGCTTTCTTCACCTCTCCATCTCACCTGCTTTTCATCTGGGACATCTGGAGCATGGGAGACAAGGGTCCTGACAGCCTTTGTCTTCTTGCTGCACATCACCATAGTCTCCAGCCTCCCTGCCACCAGCCTCCACACCCCTGTCTCCACCCCCTCCCCAGCCAGTGTCTCCTCTGAGCCTTCTCTGGGAGGGTAGGAACAGGTGGAGGAGGGAGGTTGCGCTCTGGGCACCAAACAACTGAGTCTAGGGCCTTTGTCCTGCTGAGTCCTGCCCTTCTTCCCTGCCAGATCCGCCTGGAAGGGGTAATACTTTCCCAGCTTAATAGCTAGACCTATCACCTCTGCCCGGCCAACTGAGGTTGCAGGTGGAAATACTACAAAATGCAAAATGTGTTTTCCATTAGCCTTAAATTAAAAATGAGAATCAAGACGATATGTTTTCTGTGGTGGCCCTGTCACACAATATTTCACTCTCAGGGGCCAGCACTGTTTGAAAATCCACTTTCTTCATGTTTCCAAGGTCACACGCAACCAGACATACAGCCCAACTCCTTTGAAAGTAAAACTTAACAACAGAAAAACACAACAGAAATCCTTTTCCCTCTGCCTCTACTTGCCCTTAGCCCAGTAGCTCTTGGGCACCTGAACATCCCCAAACTCCCCCCAGTGGCCCTGAGGCTGAACTGCCAGGAGGGGGCCAGCAGCCCTGCCTCCTTGGGGCCCATTCCATGGTTTTTAGCCTTTGAAGCTAAAACCAGTCTCACCTCCTGCTGTCTCATCTATAAATCTATAGCCTTGGGCCTGTGGGCTTATCTGGTAAAGATCTGGGGGTGCTGCCACTCAAGTCCAGAGTTGGGGGCACCATGAGGAAAAGAGAAGGGCAGGGTGAGTGAGGGAATAGATTTGGCTTATGATTCCAGGAAGCCCTAGACAATTGTTGGAAAACATTTATCTCTTGGTACAAATAAAAATGGAAAATCTTGTAGGAAAGTTGGCCTGGGGAATGAGGCTAGCTCTGAAGTGAAGGGAGACAATGCAGGTTCAGGCTTCTCCCACCAGAGTGAATGGAATCTGCGCAGCAGTGAGTGTGTGGGCCTCAGAGGCCTGGCACTTGGAGACCAGTAGGGGTGTTCTTCAGCGGCTGAATGTCTTTCGATAGATTTCTGAGGCAGTCTTGGCCTCAGTTGATTTGGCTTTGAAATGGGGATCATAGAGTCCATGGTGTCCACAAGGGGGCATCCTGTCTATGTGAAGTAAATGACACCCTGACCAGCCAGTTTCTCCATCCTCCCATTGTTAGAGTCACCCTGTTGGGGACAGCTGGAAGTCCAGGTCTCTTATCAGATAGAGTACAAGGGCTCTGGACATTGCTATTTCTTCCTTACTGTGGAAAATTCATATTTAATTTTAAATATGGCTTTTAAAAATTTAAAAGGGTGAGGGAGATGGCTCGGTGGGTAAGAGTGCGTGCTTTGTCAGCGTGGGATCCTGAGTTTGATCTCCACCACCCATGTATGAAAAGTCAGGCAGGGTTGTAATTCCACAGCTCAGGGGGTGCAGACAGGAGAATTGTTGGGGTTCACTGGTCAACCGGTCTAGTTGAAAAGCTGAGAATTCCAGGGCCAATGAGAGACCCTGTCTCAAGGAAGGAAGGTAGAAGAGCAATAAAGGACACCCGGTGTCCTCCTCTGGCCTCTGCACCTGTGTGCAAGGGCTGCACACACATGTGAATACCATACATACTATACCACGTGCACACACACACACACACACACACACACACACACACACACCTATAGTGTAGCTTTCCTCCCAGACAACCATAGAAGTCACCTGCCATTAGTGAAAGGATAAATTTGATGCCAGAACCTCTGATGCTGCAAGGTATCCTATTTTTAAAAATCTAAAGTCTAGAAATAGGAGATGGAGAAGTGTCACCCATGCTGACTTTTTTTGACTTACAACAATCTATGCCTGGGCTCCAGGCACTCCTCCTTCCTTCAACCTTTCAGAAAAGCAATGACCTCCCTCCTAAGCATGAAATATCCATAAGCCATAAACATAAAGGGCTTAGAGGCAGGATGTCCTCAGTGCCTGGAAGGCAGACATTGCTGCCTACAGATCCTGTAAGGTCCCAGCAGCCAACCAACATCCAACACCCAGGCTCTCCAGTGCTGGAACCCTAGGGAGATTCCACTTCCAAAGCAGCAGGAATCAAAAAGGTTTCCCTGTGCATCTCTTCACATCTAGATTCCTCAAAAGGTGATTATGATACAATGTTAACTTCTGTAATTTTCACTTTGGCTGACATCATTTTATGTCAGTCACAGACCTGTACAGTGAGCCTTTCACTCAGCATTCTATCATGAGTACCTTTCTTGTTTTTCCACTGTGACAGTTAAATTCAATCTATCGTCAACTTGATCAGATCAGGAATCAAGTAAGACATGCCTCTGGAGCAGGGCCATGAAGGACTGTGAGGGTGTTTCCAGTTAGGTTAATGAAGAGAGGAAGACCTTCCCCCAGAGTGGGAAGTCCTCCCAGCGGTGGACTGTATATAAGGAAGCTCCAGAAAGCCTTCCATCTGGCTTCCTGTGCTGCTCCCTGCTGCCTCTATTGACTCTGTTGCTGCTGCCCGCTGTCCTTCATGGACACTGGAACCCATTTCCCTCAGCCTTCCCATATGGACTGGAGACCACGCTTCTCCAGGAATCCTCCAGGCCTCCAGTGCCACACTGAAGCTGCTCAGGCATCCAGCCTCATGGACTGAGCAGCTAACAGGCTCAACTCTCCAGTCTACAGACAGCTAGCTGTTGTGGGACTGCCCAGCCCTTAGCCTGGAAGTTGACCCCATGAATCTCCTTTATAACACATATCCATTCTTTCATTTCTGTTCCTTTAGGGAAACCTGAATAGCACACTCACAAAAACCCTTTTAATACCAGAACAATGTGTAGATATGCTATTATTATCACTCATTCTCCTAGCTCAGGAAATCTGCCCTACATTTCCAAATGTTTTCTATACACATGTATATACTCTGCTCAGCTCTGAAAATTGGTTCTGCCTATAATCTCCTTTTTGGAAACTTCATAATTTGGTTGCTTTGGGGCATCCTTAATGTTGACACCTATTCTTAGAAAGGATTCCATTTCCATACGTTTTCCTTGCTACGTTCTACCTACTAAACACTAAGCTCTTTCTCTCTTTCCTCACTATCTGCTCACTTCTTCACACCATTATTCATCGTCCTCATCTAGTAGGACGTTTCCCAAGGGCTTTAACAACCACCTCCTCACATTTCTGAGCCTTCTGAGCAGCTGTCTGCTTCATGCCAGTATTTGTGGCCCAACTTCTCTAGTGACAAGAAGGACTAATGGTGGACTTGGGATCTTTATAGAGGAATCAAGTCCCAATGCACTTGAACATGCTCCTCATAAGGCATCCACCACAAAGCTCCGCTAAACCACGCAGAGCTCACCCAGGATGCTGTCATCTCCACTCCCATGAAGAAAGGAGAGAGTCAGGAGTCCCTTAGCCTCCCAACCACTGATGCTGTAGAAGACGCCATGAAGCAGGCTTGGCTGAGTTCTGCTCTGCTGGTCTCTGGCCTTCTGTGTGTCCACCTCCTGCCTTTCCCTGCCCTTCTGGGATTATTATAGGGCTGTTCATACATCCTTGTAGGCGTGTTTTCTTCTTTTGACAAACATTTAAATACGGAGAACTATAGATTATTAGAAAATACTAATTATCTAAAGTTCAGGAAAAACTGGATGGAGAATGGCCCCTTTTGAAATTGTTATTTCTTGGACTGACCTCATATTGCAGCAAGACTCAGACATGAGGTCATTACTCTGGTGCTAACAACGCTCTCCCACTGGTTACCAGACGCCTCAGAGAGATGACCCGTTAGCCGGGAGTCACTGCTGGAAACTTCCATAGGCATTTTCTTTTTTTTTTTTAATTTTTCCAACCAGTGTGTATTTTCTTTTTTTAAATATATTATGAATAAGTATATACATTGTATGAGCAAATCTTGTGAATGTGTCCCTGTTTCCCTCCTCTCTGTCCCCGACAGTATGTATCTTCTCTGCCCTCTGCAGTACTTAGTTAAAATGAGACCATGGATTGCAAAGATAAAAAACAGCAAGATCAAAGTCCACCGAGCGATGCAGAGCAAGTGAGGAGTGAACCAGTGCAGAGCCCATGAGACCAGATCTCAGGCTATGAAGAGGTCTGAAAATCATCACACCTTCCCAAGGTTTCACCTTGGCAATGCCTGTGGCAACCTTAGCTGTGCACAGTGAACCCAGCATCCTGTGCTGGTTGAACCTGTCCCACATCCACCTTCCTGTGGCTTCTGCTCATCATTGAAGATCACCAAGCAAACCTTTAACACTTGACTCACATGGCCCCATCACTTGGCCTGGATTTCTGCCTCATACCTAAGGCTAAGGTTCCCAGCAGGTTCCAAATGAATCCCATTCCAAATCCAATGAAATTCATATCAAACCAATGGGTGCTCAGTGTTAGGGAGCCTTCTGTTGGATAAGTTTTATTACTTGTTTTAGCTCTCCTTTTCCAAGGCTCCTTCCTTCTGCTCTCCAGGCTAGGCAAGACAAGACCTCTTAAGACACCTGTGCCACTGGGTGCTATCCCTGTTTCTTTTTTGACTAAGAATGGAGGGAACAGCCCCGTAAGGTAGGATTAAGGGGCATCAGAGTGACCCAGGAAAAGAGGAAGCTAATATATCAACTTTCACTATTTTAAAAATCCTAAAATCAGATTACAGTTTTTGTTGTTGTTGTTTCTGTTTCTTAATCATAAATCATGTACCAAGTTTCTGGTTAATATTGTGTAGCATAAGTTAAACAGTTGAATTCTATTAACCAATATGAGTGTATTTTTTATGCATAGTTATGTTGAAAGTTTTGAAAGGTTAAAAAAAATCCTAAATCTATAAATTCAAAGTTTCCTGCAGGAATTTCAGATAAGTTTTTTAGGAAAATATCAATTAGAGCATCTTTCTCTTTGCAATTACAGGCAGAAGAAGCTTCTAGAAAGGAATTCTCATGCAAACAGCTTGTACAGCCTCTGGTGGCTCCCTGACTCTAAGGTTCGGCTCCCTATGATTTCTCCATTTCCTGCTTTGCTTCCCTTGATACCCTTGATGTAGGTCTGTCCTTTAGAATCTGTAGGAGCCTCCATGACCTTGACAAAGTTCTAGCCCTAAGGTTGCTGTCCCTTGGCATATGTCCCTCGTGACTAACCCAAGGGTACCCATCTCCTTCCCCTGGACTGGTTCATTGGGAACTTTTCAAGCCGAGGACCTCGTCCAGCCCTGGGAGCATGGGCCGCACTTACTTTCCCTGAGGTAACTGAGGTGTGACAAGAGCACTTCGGTGTTGTAGAGGGAGGTGGCTCGCAGGAAGTCTTCCTTGTTCATTTTACACAATTCCTTGCCATCCATGTTCTGGAAGAAGGAAGTATCGATCTCCATCAAGCCATACTCCTTTATGGCCCACTCAAGCCACTGGCGAACATGCTCCTGTGTCCACAGTGTGGGGTCTGTGGAGAAGAGAGAGAAGAGAGCCATCAGCAATGTGCCTGCCTACCACAGCCAAGGCCACCCTTCTCTCTTCTCTCCCTCTCCCTCCCTCTCCCTCCCTTTCTCTCTCTTCTCTGTCCTCTTGCACTTCTCTTTCTTTTTCGTTTTGCTCTGTCTCCATCCCTGCCTCCTTCTTCCTCTCTCTTTTCCTCTGGATTCTTTTGCCCCTCCTCCTTATCTTGCCTCTTTCCTCATCACTTCTTCTTTGACTTCTGTTCTCTCTTACTCTGTTCATTCTCAGTCTCTCACTCTCTCCCCTCCCCCCAGTTCCCTCCCAGATGGTCCCCCTCAGAGCACCCCATCTGGCTCCATGGCACCTGGCACTGCCTGAACCACTTAGCACTTGGGAAGCTTCTTAGTCGCCTCAACACGGATCCTGACAGGACACTTTTAAAGTTTCAGGAGGGCAATTGAAACCTTGGCCTGAGAACTAGTGGCATCAAAATGAAAATAAACACAATCCCACAGACCCAGGGACTCATGTTTCTGGAAGGGGAACCATCTGTATTTTAAAAATATTAATGAATTCAAGAAAGGACACCAATCCCTCTGATGGCTATAGGAGAGAAGTATATACATATATGCTGTTTCTGCAATTCCATCTGGGCAGTTGGAGAACCCAGTGGCATTAGTGTTTGACATAAATCCAATCTGGGTTTCCTCCTTTTGGGGGACAGCTGTGTTGAAATTTTTACCAAATTATCCCCAGACCTTTTCTTTAAAGGATATTTAAATACTTAAAGATGAGAAGTGGTGCTAGAGACAGAAACCCTTTGAGCTGGGGATGGATGTGAGCAGCAGAGGCTGAGGCCATCTCCTCCCTCCCTTTCTCTCTTCTTCATCCATTTGTCTCATGACTTCACCACCTTCTCAGCCATGGGGATGGGAGCACAGTGACCAATCACTTGCTGCAGCCTGGAACCCATCCCTTCGCTTGGAAGACAATTGTTAATGGGTCCAATAAACACTTGAGTTATGCTAAGCATGAAAGACAACTGTGTGGCTATTGCTCTCAAGAAATGTCCATCTCCCAGCCAGGCATGGTGGTACATGCCTGTGATGACAGCACTCATGAAAGTGAGGCAATGGGATCAAACACACACACACACACACACACACACACACACACACACACACACACACACAGAGAGAGAGAGAGAGAGAGAGAGAGAGAGAATGTAGGCAACAAAACAAGAACTAAGCAATGGGTTCAAGGACTCTTATGCAGAAGGGACTGCAAGGGATTTGGAGGGTCCTTAAAGGCTCCCTGGAGAAGAGACGGCGTTTTCTTGCCTGGCTACATCATTTAGAAAGCTTGTTCAGTAGGGAAATATGTGTCTGCTTTCACCCAACTCACCTTCTCAGTTGAGGGGCTCTGGGGAGGAAGCCATGTGCTCCAGTCTCAAGCAGATATAAGAAGGATGATTGAGAGATTGAAGGAGAAGCCCAAAGAAGAGCTTGGGGGTCAAAGATCACAGGTTCTGTAGGGTATCCCTACAACTCAGGACTCTGAACCTAGTGATGGCCCAAATGTGAGATCCTACTATGTGTTAACTGCTCCATATGTCCCATTTTCCTTTATCAAGGGAATCTGCAAAAATCCTTCTCATTGGACCCTGGAGTCAAGGAAGTCTTGCCTCAGGACACACTGCTGGGGTTCCTAGAGAAGTCTTCACAGGATGTCACGCAGTTGAAGAAGTGGGGTCATGTCTGCTTTCTCGGGATCCTGCCCTAACTCACCTGGAATTACAAAGCCTTGTGCCGGAAGCCAGAGCCCCTCTAAGGCTTCCCTTTGTAGGAGTGCATTTATGTGCTTTGTTTTGCCCTTTGCTTTCCAGAAGCAACTAGGCATAGGCTGTTGGTCAATGGAAATCTCAGAATTCTAAAATAAAAAAAATGTCCTGGAGGGAGTTAAATTATATAGCATATTATTTTAGCCTTTGTTTCTCCCAATTCCTCACTTTTAGTATCCAAGGCCTCATATTCAATTTTATGCCCTGCATTTTATTTATTTTATTATTTCCTCCCTTGCTTTGGGCTCTCTCACAATGCTGTTTCTCTCCTTCTCCAGCACAATGAATTGTAAATCTTCCACTCTCCATCCTGCTAAACTCTACCAAATGTATTTCTTGGATGATTTAGTCCCCATTTCTTTGCCATCTGAGCATGGAGCTGGTGATTAACTAGGGCCCTCTTTATACTTGTCTTAAAATCCCATCATAAATCCAATCGGTTGTTCCACTAATGTTTTACTGCTTTGATTTGAAGACCTGCCCAAATGAGGCTTTCCCTCATGTCCAGGAGCCTGACCTGGAGGAAGTCAAACTGTCTGAGGATTGTGCTCACAGATGTAGTCAATGTGAGAATAATTGAGCAGACCCACTGCTCATGAATTCATTACACAAGTGCTTTGAAACAGCTCGATAAGAATTTCTGCCATTTCCATCTCGACTGCTATGGTTAACTTGGCCCACCACAACCTGACATTTCACCATCCACTTTAAAAGCATTTCAACACTATTTATGGGGTACAGGATCAACAAAGAAGCCTGGTCCCCTTTCCTCTCTTTCCATATGCCCTCCCAATGACTACTAACATGAGATGGTGCCAACAAGCCTGATTCAGAGGCAATCCCAGATTCCTAAGGCTTTAGCAAGTTAAGATTTTCTTTCTGTTCTAATGGTTATGAGGCTGAAGCAGCAGAGGTTGAAGCAAAGGCCTCCCTGGCCCTGGGATGTGCAGAGTTTATCACCATGCAGAGAGAAGATGCACCTAGGCTATCCATCACCAGCTGGTCTCCTGAGGGAGATGGCTGACCAAATATTAAGTGCTATAGTAACGCCTGTAGAAAGATAAATCTACATGCTGCCTGGCACCCACAAAGCCCCACGAAATGAATGTCTTCTGGCCAGGCATGGGTGGCACACATCTGTAATCACATTACTCAGGAGGCAGAGATAGGAGGTCCGTCTCATGCTTGAGGCCAGCCTATCTACATCATGAGTTTTAGGATAGCCTGAGCTATGTAGTGAGACACTGTCTTAAAACCCCATGTAATAAACAAATAAAATACGCAAAGCTCTCCTTCATTGTTTGCTGTTAGCCCTACACTTGCAGAAGGAGGAGCTTGAGCAATTCTGAATTGTGTGAAACAGTTCCCATGAGCCTTTTTCTCCAGCCTCTCTCTTCCTGCAGCCTTCCACTCCCTGTCATGTGGAATTTAGCTCAGAACCCTGGGATGGGGCCTGTCATTCTAGGAGGTGTGGCACAGCTTCCCATGGAGATAAACCCCAAGGACAGAGGAAGGAGAGGCCCATCACAAACTCACTCTTTTGAGTAGACCAACACAAGGTAGATCCTCTTAGAACCCAAGCTCATCCTGTGTCTCAAGACACAACTGCTATGTTATGTGTTTGCTAGTGGAAGGAGTTGGTCTCTCTCTAGGGTGAAGTTATTTTGGTGAGAGGAGTTTGAGCCCCTGCTCTGTAATTCACTTTGTTTAAGATCTGGACACCCTGCTCTTTCCACCTGGCGCCCACTGGACATGTGGCACTTTTCAAACTCCCTCCACGTGCAGACAGCTGAGCATGTTGGGACTGGACCAGGCAGAGCCCAGCCAATGGGCTGGGGAATTGAACAAGGGTTTTATTTTCTCTAACCAACAGTACGGATACCTAGGAAAAAGAGGTTATTTCTACGTAATGACATAACTTGTGGCACACTTGTGGAGGCGTTCCGTTTGTTAAATATAGTAACTTCTATTTTAGAACTAAAAGAGCTGGCTGTAATTTTGGAAAGGTGGAACCTGGCAGAGGCAGGAAGTACATGCCTGAGGGAAGGGTGGACATTGGGAGCTGCCTCCTCCTTGGAGTCAGGGACTTCAGGGATGCACGCCTTTGGGATAAGGCAACCTTGCCTCTGTTCTGTGGTCAGGCCTCATCCTAGAGTAATAGGTCACTCATTTGAGCTTGCTGTTAGTTCTTCCTGAGAGTGAGGCTTCTGGAATATGTATTTCAAGGGTCTGGTGACATTTGAGGTGGGACCTCACACTGCTGCTAAGGAGACAGGTAGGATGAGCAACTTCCCCCAGGTTTGCATTTCCATGGAGAACAGGAGCTGAGAGGGTTTCCATGCCCCAGGGCAGGCCTACTGTTCCACTGGAGCCCCCCACCAAGCGATGTGAACCCAGCCAGGCAGCTGTTTCTCAAGGTACCTGCTGGCACAATGACTCTCCGCTCATTGGTGGTCATGTTGGGAGGAGGGGGGCCATTCTTCTCGTCCATGTAGCTGTTGTAGTTCATGGCATTGGACTCGCCTCCGCCCACGAGCTTGCTGCATTTGCTGACACTGCAATCCACTGGAGACTCCCTGGAGAAAGAGACAAGAAAGACCAAAGAGAGTCATCGCTGACGGGGACAGCCTCAGAAGGGTGGGCTCATTACTCTGGATCTAGAGTCACCACTTTGAGTCCCACGTGGCATAAAGATGCTGCTGCTGCAGAGGAAGAGGAAGAAGAGGAAGAGGAAGAAGAAATGAGGATAATGATGAAGTCCTATTTCCGCCCTCCACGATGACACCAGAGCTCTCTGCAGAGTCCAGCCTAGTTCTATAATTACAGTGTTGAAAAACATGTGGTGGCTCCTTAGTGAACTTCTTTGGATGGCCGTAAGTCTGATGGCAGCTTATAGCTTTGGCCAGACTGCCAGCGACCTACCCACCTTCATACTCACTAGTCTTTCCAGACACACCTTCTCCACATGGCACTTTGAATCTGCCTTGACTAGGGGACTTGTCACACCATGAAGTAATTAACTTGGCCTGTGTGCCCTGCCTCTGCCTTCCACGGGTTCTTAAGGTGGAGTTAAAACTTACTTCCAGCTATTTATTTTGCACAAGCAGCATTTTAACACAATGATATGACTGCCTTATCTGAATTTCCCAATAGTCCTTCCAAATACACAGAGCCAGGGTTACCACCTTCTTTCTTATGCATGTGTATATGTGTGTGAAGGGGGGACGCTGGGTATACATGCACATGTGTGTGTCTGTGTGCAGAGATTACAGGATAACCTTGGGTATCATTGTCAGGAACATGATCCACCTTTTTTGGGGGACACAATCTCGCATTGGACTGGAATTCAACAGTTAGGCTAGATCAGCTGAACAGTGAGCCCCAGAGATGCTCCTGTCTCTGCCTCCCTAGAGCTGGGATTACAGGTATGTACTATCACACCTGGCATTTTACATGAGTGCCTCACTGTCTCCCCAGCCCTGAACAACTCCCCTTTATGGTTATGAAAACAGAGGTATAGCAAGTGGCCGATGTCCCCCAGCTAGTAAAGGTAGATGCAGGACTCAGAGTGCCAATGTCACACTCCATTGAAGTCCCCATGCAGGAGAGCTGGGTGCTGCGTCGACTGGAACAAGAGCATCAATCACAACCCGAAAGTTCATGTCTTTTTTAGCATTTTGCTGCACTGAGCACCAAGTTCACAGGGAAACAATATGGAAAAGCTTGGGAGGAAAAGCACATCACGCAACTTGCATACCAACAAAACAGTCCAGCTTGCATCTGGTGTTCTATAGCATTGGCCATGAGTAACAGGCTGCAGGGCTGGACTGACTGACAGACCCTGGGCCACCTGGTGTCCCAGAGAAGAACTCCACATATCCCTAGCCATCCCCAGCCCAGCATCAAGGAGAGCCCAGTGTGCTCAAGGGAGGTGCCACTCTGCTCTGCATAGTTTCTGCTCCGGCTGCAGGACCATCGAAGACCCCTGGAAGACCCAGGAGGGGCTGCAGTGTGGTTATGCCAAGCAGTAAGCATCTGTCTGGCAGCCTGGGAGACAGCCAGTTCTCTTGAGAGCTCCAAACCCAGGCCTTCAGACCCAGAAGGTCAGACAAGGTTCAGGTTACAGTCTGCCAGCTCTAACCTCTCCAGACGTTCTGCAGGCCTGGCCCCTGCCTCTGTCACTCTGTTGTAGGCAGGAATGGG
Organism: Zapus hudsonius; assembly: GCA_004024765.1. NCBI lineage: Eukaryota > Metazoa > Chordata > Mammalia > Rodentia > Dipodidae > Zapus > Zapus hudsonius. The sequence continues at coordinate 33,338 of PVHP010001188.1, forward strand.
CCAGACCACAGAGAGACCTTAAAGAACAGGGCCCTGTTGACAGGAACCCACCCATCCCCACAGCAGGGAAAGTCACCAGCCCTGAAGGAGGGAGAACTGCCTAGGGCTCCCGAGATTCTGGCAGGGCCTGGAGGTCTGAGCACATTTAATAAAGAAAATTAAATGAATTTGTTTCTTAATCTGAAAGGAAAAAAATATTGAAGATCACTTATCATAGCTGGGAGATAAATGCTCCACTGAGATATTAGAAGTCAGACGGTAATTTTTTCCTGATGTCTTACGGAGGGAAACATGGGCTGAAAATGAAAATAAGATGTATAACTTACACATGTTAGACTTTAAGGTTTTACTATTCGCCTACTGTTTTTCCAGGCAGAGAACCAAGAACCAGCCGTCAGAGTCCCGGCTTGTTGAAGGTTTAATGTCCCCATGGCAGTCGGAGGGGAGGCAGTAGCATCGGGGCTTTTCACCAGTGCCTAGCCCTTTGGCTTCAGCTGTTGGAGGACTTGGCATGAGATGAAGCGGCCCAGTCAGACCCCGGTGCCTGCGTCTGAGCAGAGCTGGTGGGAGCACGCGGCTCCCCCACGCACCCGTGTACAGATGCATTCACACACACGAGTATGCGCACTGACCACAAGTAACACACACACACACACACACACACACACACACACACACACAATGCGAACATTCACAGACTACTGCATATAGATACATACACACAAATACTTCACCAAACCCCCAAACATACCACAAACAATACATCCACAATGTTAACTGTACAATATGCCTATACACTCCACAATATACACATTCACACATAGATAGTCCACAACACATGCACATACATGTACACATACACACATCCATGCATCTACACATACAATGTAAGTATGCACAAATGTTTAAGTCCACAAAACACACACATCCATTCTGGTATACACACTCCATCATGTAACGTGTATATTTCACAGTAACATACACTACACTACCAACATACATACCCGCTGGCACCCATGCACATACCAGCAGGCTACCACAGACACACTTATACACTAACTTACAGAAGCACACACCCCACCATACATGTGCGTGCATATCAATGAACACACAGCACCACAGACACACACCACTGCAGTCTGGTTGCCTTCCCCAGATCCTTCTCAGATATGAAAGAGTCCAAGTGCCAGAAGAGCTTGGAGGATTACGTTGGACTGCTACCAAGAGAGCAAGGTTTTCATTGGCTGGGGGATCCACCGTAGGGGAGGGTGGGGTTGACTGAACACACACTTCCCCAGAGCCAGACAGCTGGGACAGAGGACTGCAGAAAGAGAAATGCCTTCTGCAAGGGCTTTTTCCCCTTTAAGAATATTGAGATGAGTTTTGAAGAGGTTTTGTTTTGTTTTTGTAGTTTTTAACATAAGCTAGGCCCTAGGATTTCTGGTTAAAAACTGGCCTCTATGGTTTGTGGCCATGCATGGTGGGCATGGATGACTAGGGTGGCCCCTGATGCCAGGGGTAGAAAAATATTTGAAAGATGGGACACCAGGTAAAAAGCCTGGCTGTGGTGAGCCCGGAGCATGCAGAAAGATGCTGCACAGGAACGGGGGCTCTCTGGGCCCCCTGCCAGGCAGGGCACAGCACCTATCCCATGGAAGTCCTAGCTGTGGTACCTCCTTCATCCTGGCCTCCATCCGTGCTCTGGGGCCATGTGACAAGCCTGGCTGCTCCCCTGCCTAGCTTTCACCAAAGTAAGCCCTTCTCTGGAATAAGGCCATGTCCTTGGTCCCCAGGCCATTTGCCCTAGGACCTGCAAAGAGAAGTTCTTAGAGAGAAGCCCTGATGCCCACCCAGGGGCTGCCCAGCTGGCCCTCACTAGAGCTTGCCCACCAGACGTGCCTCGATCCTTTGTGCAGCCATGGGCCTCCTGGCCACTCTCAGGGTGGGTCCAGGTGAAGCTCAGTATAAAGGCTGCTCTTTAAAAGGGCAGCTGGCGCCTGTGAAGAGGGCTGGAGGAAAACAAGAGGGAGGGGAAGAAGTTTGCTCATTCATTCAGCTTCCTCACACTACTGCTAATTTGTATTGAGACCTGCGTTTGCAGTTAGCAAGGGCTTGGGGCCCACAGGCAGCTGACTGCACGGGGCCAGGGGCTGCCACAATAAAGCAGGACTCCAGAGTGTAACTCAAAGATCCCTCTCTCAGGGCTGGGGAAGGCCACAGAATGGCAGGCCACTGCAATACACATCAGACTCTTACCCCTCTCTCTCTCGTCTGCTTCTTTCTGTTTAGTAAACATTGCTTCAAAAGGACTGCTAATGGTTCCCAAAAGAACTTTCACACTGTTATGCAACTTAAGGGGTAAAATCTTGGGAGTTTGGATGAGAGGAGGTTTCAAAGACCCCTCGCCCCCCACCACCCAAAGTACCTTCCCATATAATTGAATATTAGATCTACAAATCTGCTGCCCCAGCAGACCTTCAAGGGCTCCACAAGACTTACTCAGCTACCACAAAGACACAGGGGGTCCCCAAACCATGGGACCCATCACTGTGTCTTCCACAGAGCATGCACAAGGAAACAGTTGCCTTTGAGATGTCTGTAAGCTTCGCACAAACATGTGATTTGTTGTTTTTGAAAAGGAAATGTAATAAACTCAAAGCAAATTTCAGGGGAAAAAAAAGCATAACGAAGCCATCGCCTTCACCCACTATCTACCTCATCTCCACACACAGTAGACACTGAACATCCTCCCAGAATCCTGAGTGACTTTCCCAGCAAGATTCTGGGTATAGGAATCTCTGTGGACACCAGAGAGGACGTTTTCTCCAATCCCCTTGGCTGAGACAGGATGAAGCAGAGGGTTATTTACAGACCACAGCTTAGATCAAGTCGCTCAAGTTTATTTCCAACACAGAGCCTACGGACCATGCCGCTACAAGGGCAGCCCAGACTACCAGATTCAACCACAACAGGAAGATGGGAAGGGAGACAGTGCAATCCTCCCACAAAACGGGCAACCCAGACCAGCTCTGACTCCTCAGACCTCAGTCTCTCCACTTGACTCTTTGCCCCTGGTCCAGATGGCTTCTGCTGGGATAAAAGGCAAGAGGGCATTGCAGCTTCAGGCACATGGAGTACCTCCCTCCTGCTGGAGACACAAACATCTATGGGAAATAACTCAGAAACTCATGCTAATCAAAGAATGTGACGGGAATGCACTGTGAACCCCATGGCAGTCGGAAACATTCTGACCTGGCACTGTTCAATCCAAATAGATGGTGAGTCACACATTTGAGCAACATGCAGCTCTTAAAACACCCTGGTGGCTATATAAAAAAGCAAACAAACAAACAAACAAATAAAAAACAGCTGGATGTCGTGGCTCATGCCTTTGATCCTAGCACTTGGGACTAAGGTAAAATGATTGCCATGAATTTGAGAGAAGGCTAGTCTATAGACTGAGTGCTAGGTCAACCTGGGTTCAAGGTAGATCCTGCTTCCAAAATGAATAACTGTGAAGCAAATCTGAATAATATACTAAAATGTATTAATATGTTACTACATTAAAAGATGCTCATTTGGGCATAATCAGCAGTCGGTGAAATATCTTACATTTTCTTATACTGTCTTCCACATCCTGTATATTAAATATAGAGCACATCTTAGCTGTAGACTCGCAACATTTCTACAGAACTAGTAGCTATTAGATCCAAGCACTGGGTGGGTGGCAAGGACATAGCCCATTAGCCAAGAGCACCCAAGTCGTATACCCTGTTTTGTTTTTTATCGCCCCCAAAGTTAGAAGACATTTACAAATATGACCGACTGCAAACAAGCTTCAGACGAAAGTGTCACCTGTGCATCTAGCTCTACACAGGTACTGGGGAATTGAACCTGGGTCCTTAACTGCTGAGCCATTTCTCCCGCCTTTGCCTACTTTTTGTGTTATGATAATTTAGTCTTCCAAAAACTGATGAAATTATATGTAAGTAACAAGTGCATTTATCAATGATACTCAGAGATCAGTGGAAGCTGAACAATTTTAATGAACTGGTATCTCTGCTTCTTATCATTTCCTTTACATAATTAATAGGAATAGGACATGGTTCTACCTGGAGGAAAAGCATCTTTCTGAAGATCCTTGCTCAGGGCTCTGCACTGTCCCTTTTCTGTGCCAACACTGAAAGGGTATTTATTCTTTTGTTGTTTTGCTTTTCTTTCTTCTTTTGTTTGAGGTAAGGTCTCACTCTAGCCCTGGCTGACCTGGAATTCACTATGTAGTCTTAGGGTGGCCTTGAACTCACAGAGATCCTCCTACCTCTGCCTCCCGAGTGCTGGGATTAAAGGCGTGACCACCACACCCGGCCTGAGGAAGGGTATTTATTAGGTGTAGGCACTGCTGTGACTTGCCTGCTTGGTTCTGAGACTTCCCTAGGTTGTCTTTGTTTCTCAGGGTTGTTGAGAAACATTCCGTCTTTCTGAACCTACTTTGTCACTTGCCATAGGCCTGAGTCAAGCCAGGAGAATCAAAGCTGAAGCTTCTTGGTGTAACCCAAGCCAGGTAAACACCCAGCCAGCTTGTGGCAATGTTCACACAAGCCTCCTCCAGCTGCCATGTTGTATGACTGGAAAGTGGATTTTGGAAATCAGTTTCCTTGGAGGACCCACTTAGCTCAAGATGAGTACACTGGAGGGCCCGAGAGTCCTCCAGAACAATGAGCTCACAGATGCAGGTGTGCTGAGCACCAGCCCAGGCTCCCAGGCTTCCTGGCTCCCAGGCTCCCGGGATCCCAGGATCCCAGGATCCCAGGCTTCCAGGCAGGGGAACAAACTCAGCAGAGCTGGGGCTCTGCTCTGACTCGTTCATCACCTACCGGTGGAGCATCCTTACTCTGAAAATCTGTGTCTTAAATGGTCCAAATTCTGAAACATTTCAAGTGCCAATATAAGGCCACAAGGGGGGGGGGAATTCCCTACCTGATCTCACTAAAGTATCACACATGATCATCGGGCTGTGTGCAAATGGACACATGAAACAACAAATTCATGGTTAGACTTTGGTTCCAATCCCCAGAAGACCTCATTATATGTCTACAGTCATTCCAAAGTCTGAAAAATATATCTAAAATCTGAAATACATCCCAAACATTTCAGGCAAGAGAAACTCAACTTTTAATCACATGGCCTTAAACAAACAACTTCACCTTTGAGTGCATTTGCTAACAACTACATATTGATCAGCAAACATGCGCCAAGCATTGCGGTGAACAAAACTTCTGTCCCATGTTGGAGTGACAAGAAATAAGAACAATCCAACAAGGGTGGACTGTAGATAGGATGGTCTTTTAGACTGGGGGGTTGGGACTCTGAAGAGGTGATGAATGGAAAGACCTGACACTCATGAAGGAGAGAGCTATGAAAATAGATGGAGGAGGAATATTCTAGGAAAAAGGATCATGGAGAAGAGATGCGTAGGTAAAGGTCTGCTAGAGGAGCCAGAAGCAGTGAGTTTTGTGTGCTCGGGTGAGGGGAGGATGTGAGGGGGTTGGTGGAGCCAGGTTGAGAACTTAAGCTTCGTTGTAAGTCTAAAGGGTTTTGAACAAGTCTTTTGAATGGATGATCCTCGCTATGGGTGTTGAGAATAGTCCTCAGGAAGGCAAGACGACAAGGAGAGAGCAGGATACTCCTGCAGGAGCTGGGAGAAGCATTGCTGGCTTTGGGGTTGTGGGGTGAGAGGTGGCTGGGGTCACACTGCAGTGGACCACAGAGTCTCCAGAACTGGGTTCTGCTCTTTCAACAAGCATCAGGAGCTCCTGTGGCCAGCACAATTGGGGAGGTATTTCTGAACAGCCTCCTCACCCACAGGTGCTGGCAGAAATGAGACTATGGTGCAAAAAACCATAAGGTACAGGCTGGAGGGGAGGGACAGGAAGATGCCCAAAGAATTAGACAGCCTGAGTTGGTGCCAACTTGGCCTCCTTTCTATGTAGTAATGGGGTTACAATGGCAACCTCTTAGGGCAGTGTTGGAGAACAGGAGAGAAGAGACTATGAAAAACAGTGTTCCACAAAGTGCCCAGAAACTGGACTTGTAGAAATCATGACATGGTTGTCATTCTGCAGAGAGAAATGCCAATGAGGGGCTCCTGGTTCAGAAACCCTGAGCTTTCCTTATCCTAGACTCTGGGAAAATGGCCAAGGTCCCAGCAGCTAGTGTTTTAGTAGGACTAAAGTGTTGGGGTCTCAAAGGCAGGTCTGGGGGGGCTGCACAGGGGATCTCTCACTCCTAGCCTCCCCTGCCGGCCTCCTCCCTCCCTCCTCTCCTCTCTCTCTGAGTTTGTTTCCCCCATGATTCACTTGCCCAGTTGAAACTCTTTAGAGATGATATCCAAGTCTCAATCCCAGCCCCAATTCCTATCAAGCTTTGGTTTCTAAAACTGAGTAGACATTTTTATCTAGAGGTTGGACCACTTGCTTATAACCAGTCCCAAAGGAAACACTGAGATCTCTCTCCAAAGTAGTTCTTTTCCCCGCCTGCCTGGGGCTGCTAACAGTATCACCCTTCTGAACATCAGGCTTAGCCATCTCTAATTCTTTCCTCTCAGGTTCCCACTTCAATGTTTATTCAACCTAAGCCCTGGTAATCACCTCTTTGATAGGACCCTTATATATGTTCCCTTTTAATTTCCTTAATCATTACTATCATTCTAGTCTACAACTTTATGGTTTCTTATCTGGGATACTTCAGTAACTTCTTATCTGACTTTCCTGTCCTGTGAACAATGATTGTCACCTCATCATCCTAAATCAGTTCTGATGATGTTCAATGTCAAGTCTGTCTTTAAAGTTTGTCCCTGCCTATAGAAAAAAGTGCCTTTGTTTCTTAACCTACCAAGCAATGCCCTATTTTGCTTTTTATCTTCATCTCCTTGTACTTTAAGCTCAGTGGATACCTGATAATCCACTGGGAATTATCAGATAATGAACAAGACTAATGTTTTGCTCTTTCAAGTCTTTGCACATCGTGGGCACTAACACTTTTGACATTTTTAAGTTTAAGACATTGTTCTGGACACTATTCCTGCAATAGCAGAGTTTGCTAGGCCTGTGATAAAGTAAGGATTCCAGCCCTGGTTTAGACAGGAGGAAGGTGATACTCAGAGGGGTTGAGATCATTTGATTAAAATGCGGAGGCAGGACCTGAGAGTCAGGCTACCTGTACACTGTATAGCGCTGCTTGCCTTGGTGTTTCTTCTCTCCCAGGAGTCTCCTCTCTCCAAGTTTATAAGCATGTCTACTTCTCTCCTTCATGGACACTTCTCAGGTTGATACTGGCTTCCGGGCACAGTGAGCCCTTCTGCTTGTCCACATTCTCACCACTTTTACTAGAAGGATGGTTGGGTCATTTTTGCTCTGATGAGTTCCACCAGGAGAGATTCCCATCAACAGGACAGGGAGGGATATCTGTGAAGTTATCCCCCAGAGGGTGTGGTCCTGGTCTTAAGGCTGACACTAAGCAAGTGTTCCTGAATGTCTGCATGGGGTCCTGGGGTCTGACCCTCACTTGGCCTCTGTTGGCTTCATCTGGGAGCTGGTCCTCCTTTGTCCCTGCCTTTGGTTTTGTGGATTTTTTTAACCTCAGCTCCCTAGTACTAGAGTACGTTTGCTGCCCTCAAAACCAGAAGCCAATTGGTCATATCTGAATGACAGGGTGGCCTTGGGCAAAGTGTGCCTGGAGTTTCCTGAGCCCACTTAAGTCTTATCAGGCAGGCTTACCTGGATCCATTCATGTGGTCATACTCGCGCTTGACATTGACCCTCACTGGCTGGTTGATCCATTCCTGCTGTGGCGGCAGGGGGTTGATTTTGTGGGGCTGCCCATAATCAGGACTCCCCGAAGCAGTCATATCTGCCTTGGGGAGATGGGTTGTCGCTCCGTATGCTGAATCAAAGAGGGACTGGTCGTCACTCACCACCGACAGAGCCTCCTGCAAGCCAGGAAGAAACACAAAACCCAGGGTCACTCTTCGCTCAGACCAGTGGCACCTGACAAGGTGACCACAGATGCCCAGAAATCCCAATTTTGCCATGGCCCTAATGACTGACTCACAGACCGCCACACAAGTTTACCCATTTGCAAATGTAGGGAGTTTCTTATAGGTGACCCTGGCAGAGGAGAGTTTGGGCAGTGAAGAAGGAACAGAAGAGCCATGGTGGTATCTTCATTTGTTGTGACCAGGAACCCCACAAAGGTGCGCGGGAAGAGGGAGGATAGAAATAATGGCGCATATCACGGCACACAGTGGGAGTGTGGCTCAGGACATAAATAGCAATGCCATTTGCTAGCTGTGTGTGTGGGGGGGGGGTCAAGCTGCAAAGGGGAGGCAAAAATGCTCTTTGGTAGACTGAGTGCTGTCCAGCATGTGGGGGGGGGGTGTCTTGATGGTCTAGACAAAGAACATGGGAAGAAACTCAGCTACATGGAGAGGACAGTCAGTGTTCGAGCTCTGTGGGAGGCTGTGGTCTTCCCTATCACACTGTCCCATCTGACTCAGGTGCGGCTTTTTAAGAGGTCATGGATTGGGAAAGGCAGCTTTGCTCTTTCCACAGACTGTCACATTTAGCCTTCAACAGTTAACATTCAAGGTTGTAAACTGAGGCACAGAATTCACCATAGCCACGTAACACACAAAATCAAGTTGGCTATTTTTATTTTTCTATGTTAGTTGATGGCTTCAGAAGAAATGGTAGCAGTGTATAATTGATTTATAATCTATAAGATACTATAAGATTGTTTATAGTATAGTATCTATAAGATACTATACTATACGATTAATGCACCGAGGGATACTCAATAAATACTCTCAATGATGATTATTCGTGTTCCCACAAAGACCCCCGTGGGTATCTGTTCTATGCTGAACTATGCTCTCTCCCAGATTCATATGTCGAAGCTCTAATCATGTCCTTTAAGGCTGTGATTATTGAAACGTGGGTGGATCCAAATCCCGTTTGGATTTGTCATATAATAAAAAGAGTTGTGGACACACATAAAACCCTCAAGGAAGTCAGGTGTGGTGGCGCAGGCCTCTAATCCAAGCACTCGGGAGGCAGAGGTAGGAGGATCGCCGTGAGTTCAAGGCCATCCTGAGACTACATAGTGAATTCCAGATCAGCCTGGACTAGAGCGAGACCCTACCTCAAAAAAACAAAAAACAAAAAAACAAACAAAAAACCCTCAAGGATGTGTGAGCACAGAGGAGGCATAACCTTGTGGGGACCTAGAGAAGATAAGTTGTCTGCATACCAGGGCAAGAAGCCTGAGGGGAAGCTGGTCCTTCTGGCGCCCTGACTTTGGATTTTTAGCCTCCAGAACTGTGAGTAAATCAATTCCTTTTGCTTAAGCCACTCTGCAGAATACTGTTATGGCTGCCCTATAAAATGTAAACATTGCCTCTACTTATGCATAGACTGATAAATGAACAGCCCCTCTGGTTATACATTTGCCTCCTTTTCCCATGAAACTCATTTGCTGCCATGAAATTCTCCCCCCCCCCCATATGCCTGGCTGTCCTTCATTCAGACCTTCATTCAGCCTGCTCACAGGATTGTCTTCTGGCTATAAAAGGCACTTGCCTCCAGTGCCTAAGGCCCCCGGTTACCCACATAAGCCAGACCCACAAGGCGGTGGCTCTGGTGTGCGCTCTCTCTCTCTCTCTCTCTCTCTCTCTCTCTCTCTCTCTCTCTCTCTCCTAGAAAAATGAATAAATAAAATATTTAAAAAAATACCCACTCTCAATTTCAGCTATTCACCCTGGCTCCATATCTACCCCAAACAAATTTCAACTGTTACCTGGGCACAAATGGTTATGGTTTCAAGTTACAAAGTGTGATGTTGTAGACTTTCAGTGGGCTAATCAGGAATCTTGGCTATGCCTTGGATGCCACCCAAGACCCACCAGAGCCCTTTGGGTGCTAAAAGTAAAGAACCAACCCTAAAGTTCTCTTGTAAGGAGAGCTAATCTTTAACCAGGTGTTCTGCTGTGGAGAGCAGCTTATATTCCTTCATCACGAGTGAATCTTGGAGATCCCAGGAAAATAATTTCTTCTGCCTCACTTCTCTAGTGTAGGGGAAAGGGCAATGGAACAACAGAGGCAAGGAACTCTGGGAGAAAGAACCAGACATAGGAATGCTGTGATAGGGGGAGGGTCCCTATGTCATTACCACAAAAGCAGGAAGTCCAAAGCGCAAGAAAAGACATAACTGGCAGGTCTAAGGGGCACCCAAATGGCACAGCCAAGATTCATGGCAAAGAGGCTGCAACAGAGAACAAGCGAGGAAGCAAGCACTCCGGACGCAAATCTTGAAGAGGCTTCTTACGAATGTGAGCGGTGCACAGGGAGAAAAATGCTGTTTGGGGACAGAATATAGATACAGCAAGAGCAGAGAACTGGTTGAAACTCATTTTGGAATAGGAAGTCCTTTAGAATATAATGCAAAAAGGGAACTTCAGCCTACTGGCAATGTCACAGGAGAACGCCCCAATTCAACTTCCAAACTCCCCACTTCTGACCCACGTTTGTCTCCAGCCAGATGTGTACAGACCTGCCCTCCCTGGCAGACTCTTACACTCTCTTCCCTCACGCATATTCACAGGTCAGTTCCTACTCCCCAAGGCCTTGAACTCTACTGTCACCCAACCACACCCCTTGCTCCAAGAGCTCTCTAGTTATCTGCCATGGAAGATGTATGCCCAGCTACTTGTTCCCAAGAAAGAACTCAGTTTTGCGCTATTTGTCCACCCTACCATTCGTGATTTTCCATTACTCCAACTTCCTCAACCTCTGCAGTTAACTATTTCTACACCCACATACCCTACTCATGTATATTTCAATATTTAAGACTTTGTGGGTCCTGGGACTGACAGGTCCTCTTTCCCTTCTACCTCAGTCTGTGCAGGAGGTCTTCCTTATTCTAAGCAACATCCTAGGAAAATGCTGTTCATGGCCCCCGGGGTTTTAAAAGCCTGGCTAGAATACTCAGGTTCCTAATTCAACTTCTTTGTGATGTAGAGAACTGCATTTCCTCCCCTGTAGCTTAGGGATGGTGGATCTCCAAGATTGTGAATGAGAATAAAATGAGGTGACCTAAGTAAACTTATTGAGAGTTATTGGAGTATAGTGAATACTTAAAAATGTTTTTCTGTTTTTTTGTAACTTTTTATTGACAACTTCCATAATATAGACAATAAACTATGACAATTCCATCCCACCACCCCCATTTTCACCCTCCCGAACCTACCCTCCATTGAGTCCCTCCTTCTTTCGAAGAACTAAATCCAAGCCTGTGCCAGGAGGTGGCCTGAGAATGATTGGGTAGGCTATGGTGGAAGAGGACCAGATAGAGAAGGAATATGGCTTCTCCACCCCTGGGTTGCTTACTCAAAAGGCCCGTTGTCTGAGGGGAGAAACATGTGCTTGCTCTCTCTGTCTCCTAGGGCTGGAACAATTCTCTTCTGCCTCAGAATGTCGGAACCCTGGGTTCTTTGTACTCTGGGGCTTTCAGCAGCAGCACCCCAGGGTTTCAGGCTTTTTGGTTTGAACTAAGCTACAGTACTGGCTCCTGCTCTCCAGCTTGCAGAACAGGGCCTCTGCGAATTTGAAGAAACCTCACAATGATATGCACCAACTCCCCTAATAAATCTATCCACCATCTATCTGTTCAATAACCTAGCTTCCCCTCATTGGTCCTGGTTCTCTATAGAACTGACTAATTCATGTGAACACCTGTCCCAAGAGGATCAGGAGTACCCCACCCACAAGAATGTGAAATAAGTCATGTCCTAGAGACCTGTTGCCTATTCCAGTAAAACTTCCCGCACCCTCTCAAAGGCCTTTTTCTTTCCTCTTAAACTCCTGTTTAGACCTAGACTAGTATCACTCTTCATGGACATCAAATACATCCTGCAATATTGGGCATGACTCCCTCTACTTGGAGAACCCTTCTTGACACTTTCAAGTGAAGTAAACCACTTCCTTTCCAGGATTCCTGCACGGCCACAGTCATCCTATACAACCACAGTCACCCTGGACCACCTTAGGCGTCTCATACCAGACTGTCACAGTCATTAACCATCACTGCCATGGGCCCAAGCACATAGTTATCATTTGATTATAACATTTCAACCCTCAGGTTACATGACAGTTTCAGTCTGTTCAAGCCTCCCCTTATAATGCCTAGACTAGTACCTTGTATCTAGTAGGTAACAAGTAGTTCTGAATGAACAAGTCAGTATGATAGTGAATTATTGAATGAAGAAATCCCTTCACTCTTATTTAGCAACTTTTGTTCAATTGTGCGTGTTTGAAATAATTTTTACTCCATGTAGAAATTAGGGTGGGTGTGCCATGACCGCAGGTGTATCTTGTCTGGTCACTGGGGTTTGCTCCAGCAACCATCCCAGGGTCAAGCATGTAAGACATGGAGCGGTTAGTAGGTATGTGAAGAAAGTTCACTAGAAGTATTTGGCAAACACCTTTGAGCAAAAAAAATACTGTTTAGCAAAAAGCTAAATCTGAACCTTATGTAACTCTTTGCCCAGGGATGGTAATTTTCCAAGCAGTACCCATAATTCTTACCCTATTATTTTGATCCCTTTTAAAGAAAACCTACAGAGGGAAATCCAGCTGTCATTCATGGAGGATCATGAACATCTGGTTTTCTTCCTCCTGCTTCATGACTTCTCTCTTGAACAAGGCAAGTGGTTGACTGAAGGCTGTTGTTTCTCTTCCTCTTGTTTTTCTCATGGTGGGGACATTTTGTTCTTAGAGCACCTTGCCTTTTCTGCTGAATAAGCTCTCTTTCTCCCTCTCTCTCCCAGTGCTCCTCTACCCCGTACTTCTTCCTACAATGCTGACTAGGACCCTCTGACAGTCTGCCTCAGCTTTGGTGGAGACAGAAGGAAGTCCGATCCTATTAATAATCTCTATCACAAATGTTTGCTGGTTGCTCACTAAGTCTTACATGTCCATGAGTCACTGGAAGTGAAGACTTGGGTTCTGTGGTTAAAACAATAAAAATACATAAATAACCCCTCCAAAAAGCAAAACCAAAACAAAACCAAAGCAAAACAAAAGGCCACTTTTCAAAGGTTCAGTCAAGCAGGCTTGGTGACAATAGTTAGGATCTGAAGCAAGATTTTGTTGGTTTTCTAAACACTGCTTAGTTCACTTTTCTGCACTTGCAGTCTTGCTTTTAAGCCATGAATGCTGTTTCCCTGCAGGCTCTGCTCTCTCCAGCTCTCTAGCTCCTGAGTTCAGGCCTCTAGGTGGCAGAGAGAGAGGGCTCTGTTAAATAGCCCTACAAACAAGGAGGGCGGCATCTGTGGCCAAGTAACGGAAACAGTGGATGCCAGCACCTGCTTACATTGCTATTTACACCACACAGACTCAGTAGATGTCCGAAGAGTGCCACGTGTGTATCGCTGGTTTCACTAATAAAGACTTCCGTTATCCTAGACTTTGTCGCATACGTATTTATATACATACACGTTCTTTTAATATTCAGAGAGCTTCTTCCTCACTTGTTTTCCTTAGCTCAAGTCACAGTTGCTTGTCATGTCAGGTAGTCAAGCACCACCTCACAATGGCCCCTGGCGAGTATTAATGATGGTCCAGCAAGAGCATCCTCAAAGAGCTTACTGAAAGCAGAGATGGAAAAGCCTCCAGAATGGCAAGCAAAGGAGCAGGGAATGCCTGGAGGATCTTCCTGTTCTATCCAGGAAAATGCCTACGAAATTCTCTTTACCTATTATCTTAAGAGTGGGAAAGAGGACTCAGTTCCTGTGCTAGAGAAGCCTCAAAGGACAGCATCCTTTTGCTCCACTTATCGTTATACGGCAGCGGGATTTTCATTTCCAGCACAGAGACCGACACAAGACATGGGGCCAGAGAAGCAGTCAATTCCCATGAGATCATCCATCTTCCTTGCCCTTGTCCTGCCTTGAAGTTTATCAGAACAAGAGGAGCTCTGCCCGAGGCAGTGGTGAGGAATGTCAAAATCAACTCAACCAAGTTCCCTGCTGCTGCCCCTGGTCAGTGGGTCCACATAGCTGCTCCCAGCCAGTGCTCTGGAAAGCTAATCTCTGGCATATCCGTTACCCTGGGTCACCATGGGGAGTACAGGAGCTTTGGCTTTTTATTGCATTCTTTGCATAATGACCCGAAGTCCCTTCTTTTGCCCGCTTCTGCGGTCTTTGCTTTGGGAACCCAGCAAGCTCTGCAGATGAAGAAACACCAGTCTGCGACAGGAGTCCCTCCAAGACACACTGAATTCCATGATGGGGTGGCTGATGAGCTAGGTCAAGCCTTTCGCCTCCTTCTCTGTCCTAGTTCCTGACCATGGGCCCACTCCCCGAGAGCCAAGGGGAAAAGGAAAGATGAGGTATTTTGCCGGAAAGTAGGATAAGGAAGAAACTGGGAAACATCTGTCAGTCCCCAAGCATTAGGAAGATGTGTTTATATTTTCCCCCTAGGGCCACTACATTATGTCTAGTCTTTGTCTCTCCCTCCCAGGAGGCAGAGTTTATTTTCCCTTGTATTATTTTTCTTTCATTGCAATTTAAGGAGGGAAGAGTCTATTTTGGCTTAAAGTCAGAGGTGGTACAGGTATCATGGTGGGAAAGCACGAGTCTTCTGGTCACATCATTTCCAGAGTCAGGAAGCAGAGACAGATGAACGCTGATGCCCAACTCACTTTCTCCTTTTGATTTAATCTGATTCCATCTTCAGTAAATCTTTCTAGAAAACTCTTCATAGTCATGACTCAAATATGTTTCCATGGAAATTCGAAATTCAAGCAGGTCAACAATGAAGATGAACCATCACACCCTTGTGCTCAGAAGAGACTTTATGCTAAACAAATTCAGTGTCAGAAACGGCTTACTTGATCTCAAAGGCTAGATGATTAAAAAAAAAAAAAAACGCTAATTCTTCTAACCACTTTTATGATCCCCTGAGCCTCTCTGGTCCTTGGGAATCAGCTGTAAGGAAGCCCAAATCAGCCCAAGAGCAGTTACATGGAGAGTCCCACACACCTCCACAGCGAGAGGCTGAGGCTGTGCTACCAGTCAGCATTAGTCTCCAGACTGAGTGAGGAGGCTTCAGATGGAGTGCACCGAACTTCTGAGTACTGAACTTGGTTTATCCCACTAGGTGGGAACGAAGACAAACAAGGACCAATTAAAGAATTAGAAAGAATAAGTAGGCAAGCATGGTGACTCATGACTATAACCCCAGTCCTTAGGAAGCTGAGGCAGGGGGGATCCAGAGTTTGAGGCTGGCCTGGGCTACTTAGGGAGACCTTGTCAAAGGAAGACGAGGATTCATAGGAGGAGAGACGGGAGGAAGGAGGAGAAAGAAAAGGAGAAGAATAGAACAAGTGTTATTTGAGAACATGGTTCCAGAGGACTTTTATAACCATGGCCTTATTCACGTTTGAAGATGTTGAGATGCTCATGACATTGAAAAGAAACATGGCTTCATGAGACAGTGTTACACTCCTGCAGTTTGCCCTGTACAACCCTAAATTGCATGTCCCATGGCCAGATCTGCCCCAGGGCCTTGGGAGCCTGGCTAACTTTTAAATATCATATTTCCCATGACCCCTCTGCATACTTTCTCCTCTCTGCTATGGTTTAAATGTTTCCCCTGAAATTCATGTGCTGGTAACTTCATGCCCAGTGCAACAGTGTTGTGAGGTGTGCCTTTAGGAGGTTATTAATTATGAAGGTTCTGTCCTCAAGAATGGACTGTTGTTGTGGGAATGGACGAGTCAGAAAAACAGCGATTTCAGCCCCTCTTCACAACTGTTCCCTCCCCTTCCCTCCCTTTCCTTGCACTCCTCTCTCTTCTTCCTTGTTCCCTTCTACCTTCTATCATATGATTATAGAAGAAAAAAATTCCTCACCAGATGTGGTCAAAACTATGGACTTTCCAATCTCAAGAACCCATGAGCCAAATACATTTCTGCTTATTATGATAGCCAGCAGTCTGTGGCAATGTGTTATAGCTGTACAAAGCACACTAAGACATCCTCCCCTTCTCAAATCTCCATTTACTGGGGAGGAGGCTTCTGCAGTGGATGACCCAGGAAAGGTGGCCAGCCAAGATCCCAGCAATAATGGGAATGCTTGCAGATGAAAGCACTTTACTTAATGAGGTTTAATAAATTAAGGGAATGAGCTTAAATGAGTTCAGAGAACAGGATTGCAAAGTTCTCTCGGGGCATGCCACGTAACAGAATCCAGAGCTGTGGCCTTCTGCTAACTGCATGCCTCCCAGGAGATGCTTCGCCTGGTCTCCCAGAGGAGGGTATGCACCTTTGTCTGTTGACTTTGAGTTTTCACAGTCACTTTTTTTTTTGACTGTAACCACATTTAAAGGGCATTTCTAAAGATCAAAGTTAAATTCTCCTCCCACAGAAAATTATTATACTACTAAAAAAATGTGCTGAATATGGAAACTCACTGGCAGGGGGATACCAGACTAGTCTAAGCCCCAAGAAGAGAAAATTTTACAGTATAGTTTTACTTTCTGTTTCTTTGTGATGGCAATGACTTCTCCAAAGTCTGCTTTTGCTCGATGACATTGGAAACAGCAGAAGGACCAGCAATGCCCCCACTGTGCCTCATTCCTTCCCTTAACCCATTCTGGAGGCATTCTTGAATATTACAGATTGGGTGTGACCTAAGTGGGCACTGGGCAGGGTGAGGGTGGAATGACGGCTGACTAGGTGAAAGGCTTTCTCTGGCTCTAATGTACTGTTCTGCCAAGCCAGACAGCAGGAATGATTAAACAAAGCCATTAATGACACACAGTGCGATGATGAAAAGGGAACACACAGTCATTACAGCAAAACTCAGATGTCCCAGGTAAGTCCTGCTCAGGTGGGCTGAACTTTGGGGAAGCTACCAAGACATTAGCAGAAGTGCTTGCTTGTTGTGCAAGCATGATGACCTGATTTCAGATCCCCAGGACCCATGTAAAAGCCAGATACAGTAGTGCATATTGGTTATCCCAGCATTCCTATAGGGATATGGGAGAGGTGGAGACAGGTGTATCCCTGGAAGTTTTTGGGCCAGAAAGTCTGACACAGGCAGCAGTGAACAAAAGATGCTGACTCATGGTGGAAAGCAAGGGATGCTGACTCATGGTGGAAAGCAAGGCTGACATCTGAGGTTGTCCTCTTGCCTCCAAAGCATGCTGTGGCCTGAACTCACTCACAGGAACACGTACATACATATATACATGCATACACACATACATGCATACATAAATACATACATACATGTGTACGTACATACGTACGTCCATGCACATCACACACAGACAGATTTAAAAAGCTATTAGAATACTGGCTTCTATGGCCTGGGTGTTTATCTCCCCCAAAACGCATGTCAGAAGTGAGGCCTTTTGGAAATCATCTGGAGTGAATGAGGCCATGAAGGAAGGGGCCTGTGGTTGAGATGATGGCTTCATCAGAAGAGGAAAAGAGACACAATTGAGCAGGTTTGCTCCCTGCACCACCTGAGAACTCCCCAGAGTCCCCAATCGCAAGAGGATCCCAGCAGATGCTAACATGCTCTGATACATGCAGCCTCCAGCACCATGAATAAAAGAAACCTCCCTGCTTTGTAAGTCAACTAGTCATGATCTTCAATTACAGCAACAGGAAGCAGACTAAGGCCATGTCTCACAGCTGACCCCCCCCCATTCCACACCGGGACAACTAGAGTCAACATTGGCACTGCGAGTCCTCCAGAACTCAGCTCCAGCACAGACGGGGATGACATGACCACTGTGCCACATGGGCATTATATATTTGAATGTGTCCCTGACCTGGAGAAGGGTTTTCCAGCACCTTGATGTGATAGAGCTGAAGAGAAGGCACACCGGCCAGGGGTATTTTCCCTCCTGCCACAGCGGCTCTGCTAATGTTGGCTGCAGTCAAGGTTACAAGGACCAAGGTCCTGAACTTGCCTATTCCTTTCAGGGAAGGCCTCCAAGAAGTCTCCTTGATGTTTATAGGTTTTATCCACATCAAAAGTGAATATGAATGGGTAGGCGGGAAGAGGAGGGAGGATGGGCAAGTGGATACACGTGACACATAAATAGGAGAGAAGATATGGGGGAGGGACAAGGAACGGTGGGGGGGGAGAAGGAGAGGGGTAGGAGGAAGGATGGGAATTATATTTGAAAAAGTCATAAATAAAAATCAAAATAAATAAGTTAAAAAGTAAAAAAATATTCACTTTATGGCTTAGTCTCTATGGGTCTGGCCTGGTATGGTGACCAAGACCTCAACCTGAGTGACCTTGCAGGGACAAGCTATGTGACCTTGAGTGAAGAGGAGACGGAAGTCATTCAAACCTGAAAGCCTGAACTCCCAGAGGGGTAAACTGATACTTGTCCAGCGGGAAGGAAGATGTGCTTTCTGCCTGTTTTCCAAGCACTGGGGAGAGAAGAAAGTGTGGGTGTTGGGTGTCCTGGGTATTTCTTTGACTCCTGGGATTATGGGAATGTTCCTGTCCTTTTTCACATCAACTCAGCATGGCTGTCTGCTCCCTGAGGGAGAAGCCATGTCCACCCTGCTCATTATTTTCATCCCACTGCTTGCACACTTCTGGCATCTAGTAGGTATACAATCAATTGTTCTGATGAATAAAAATCCTCGAGCATGATGGGAAAGGCAGAAACCTCCCTCTCACTGAACACCTCTACCACCCACCAACTTCCTGTTCTGAGTTTTTGAACATTTTTGAAGCTTTGACCCTCATTCTCATTCCCACCTGGTTCTGTTTTCAAAACCAGTCACACCTAGTGACCACTTCTAACCCAAAGCCACTGACAGCTCCTGAAAACCACCCCTTGAGTTCCTGTTCTTAGAAGCTACAGCTTATCCCACAATTTCCTCATGTGACAGTTGCCATAGCAACCAGAGTCCTAAGAATATCAGGAAGCCATGGGGGACACATGTACAAAAGGGACCCTCTGCACCTAACTCCAGCAACCCTCGAGGGGCCACCTGGTGGCAGAACAAAAGCAGACCAGCCTCAGGGAGCCTGGCATCCTGCTCACATGCACACATGGTGGGGAACACTTAAGTCATTGGGGGTGATTGTCACTTCAACTTGCAGGACAGACCATGCATACATAGCACAAGTGACTCCATGTTATCTAATGTCCTTCCAGGGTGTGGGTAGGGGGAGCCCCTGAATCCACAGCCCAGCTCTTCATGACTGCTTCCCTGATTCATGGCTGAGGAGGCAGGCTTGGTGACCTCATGCCCATCAGGTTGGGAGTCAGCTCTGCCTCCAGTCCTGAGGGTGTCATATTTCTAACTTGCACATCCGGATGGACCATTCCATCTAAGGTGTTCAGTTCTTTTGTGGCCCTGGGCATATGGTTGCCATATTTTTTTTTCAGCCAACATGTGGCAATGACCATATCATGAGAGTAATGGAAGGAGATGGTGTGTTTGGAGGTTCATTTTCTAGAGTGGATCAGCGGTCCTGTCTCTGCCTGGCCTTGTGCTCTGCTTGTTCTGGTCTTTCCTTCCTCTAGCATCTTCTGTTCCTCCAGCCCCTACCCCCAACTTCTTCACTTCTACCACACATTCCTGTTCCTTCTCTCTCTTGCCTTTTCTCCTACATTCTAATGTTCTGTTCTGAAGATCCTCTTCTTATATGTCAGACCCCCCACTCTTTTCTGGCCGTCACTCCCCACCTTCAGATGCATATTAACCATACTTTGCTTGCTTAGTCTTTGCTCTCTGTAGGTTCCAATGTGAAAAGCAGCTTTCCTTCCCTGTGCTCAATCCAGCTTTCTCCTTGTGGAATTGCCTTCCCTGTCTCCTCTGCCTCATCAAAGCCCATTCATTCACCAAGCTGCTGATCATTCCAAGTTCTTCTGCCTCCTCTGGGAAGCCTCCCAGGGCACTGCAGGCACTGTACTAACCTGTCATGTGTCTGAAGTCTGTCATATGCTGTTCCTCCAACAACTCCTTGGCATGTTATCCTGGAATTATGATGTCACATTGATTTTATCTCTAACTTTTGTCTTATGTTGTAGTCTTTTCTTAGGTTTACACTCTGCCTCTCCAGCTAGACTGAAATGCCTCAAACAGATTACTACCTTACTACCTGAGTGCCTTGCTCCCCCATCCACAATGTGGGCACAGTGACAGAAACTCCTGTACAGGATTGATTTTACATGTGTGCAGGGCCCTTCGTAGTTCTGGTGTGTGAGAACAGAGTGCTTGACATCATCTCAGATGTTGCCAATGGAGACCGTCAGCATCTAAATTCCACAAGTTCTGTGTGCTTAAACAAGTTCTTTAATCTCTCTATGCCTCAATTTCATTTTTTTGTAAAATAGAAATATTTTATATTATATTATATATATATAATAGCATCACGTCATAAGCATTCCCTAAACATACTTTTATTATCCGAAAATTGCAATATGAGAAAAATTCGTTATTTCATTGGACTTGTCTCTTGATCTACAACATGAAAGAACTGATGGAGATGGCTTGCCAGCTCCGTCCCAGAGTTTCACCCCTGAGGTGTATTAATGGGACCCTTCTTCAGTCCCATTTGCATTTATACCTGCTGCTACAGCACGTGCTTCCTTGCTCCCTCTTCAATGCTCAGGATTAGCCTGCTTTAGAAGACATATGATACGACCGCCCTGTCTTTTAGCAGATATGGATATCTCTATGTGCACTAGTTTTGTGGGCTCATCGACTCTCATCCTTGCTCTCTCTTTCAGAGAGAAGGTAAGGGGAACCAAGGACAGCCTGATCTACACACAAGCAGCCAAGTGCCCTCTCATCATAGACCTCAGACTCCATCTCCGGTACACAGTTGGTCTCTCAGCTGGCAGCCACCCTCAAAGCTGTCACCCACTGAGTTGGCCTTTATCCTTGTTTGACTCAAGTGCCAAACCTAGTCAGTCTGGCACTGGGGCCTCCTGTCTCTCTGCATCTATAGAAACAGCAGCTATTTTGTGAATAAGTCCTGCCATGGCCCGCCAAGGAAAACATCTTAGTGGGATTACATGGAGATATTTTCTTTGTCAACTTCAATAAACCTATTAGAGCAGATACTCCAGCTGAAACTCACTGACAGGTTCTAGGGACTTGGGACAGGCTTAGCTACTCCAAAAAGGGCACTTAGTGTTCTACTCTTGGAAGCTTCTAGAAATACCAGCTTTTCCTAGCAAGAATCATAACTGTCTGTCTCAAGGACATGTGCCATCATGGCAGTGAAGTTCAACCCTTTGCATTCCAGAAAATTAAGGGGAGTGGGCAACTAACCTACCAGATGGAGAAGTCTCATCAAAGAGCTTCTAAGCTCTTTTCCTGCTGAATTCCATTTGCCAAGAGCTGTCTGATTCTTGTCCTGCTACTGGATGCTCGAGACATTATTCACAGAGAATTGCTGATTTTCATGAAAAGGCAGCGCTTTTCCAACCCTGTTCCTCTTAGTAAACAGGAGCAAACTTCCCATGAGAACCTTGTCTCCTTACTCCAAATCCAGAGCCAAGAAAAGTCTCAGGTCTAGCATCAGCCTGTAAGGCTTCTAAAATATGTTAAAGATCTGGAAAAGACCAACAAACACATAATCTCCACCATCAATCTTAGAATAAAAAAACAAAATAAATTTACCTACATTTCATATATATATATATATATATATATATATATATATATATATATATATATATATTAAAGAAGCTGAACTTTTAAATTTAGTCCTTGGCCAGTGCCCCCCTGTGGAAAGTTCTACAATGATAGAATTAGTCTCAGATCTTCAATGGGACACACAGGAGCCCCTGGCGACATTTGGCTATCCTGTGTCTGAAGTGTGATGAGTTTGACCGAGGAACTGATGTTTAAATCTTATTTCATTTTAGTTGAATTTAAATATCTGTTCATTACACATGGTTACCACTACTCGACAATACATGTTCTGGACACTCGTGTTAGTGACCAGACTATGTGCTACTGAAAGCTCACAAAGGTCACTTTGGATATTTTTTTCAACATGCCCTCTATTAGAATGTGACCATGAAGCATGTTCGTCATGCAATAAGCCATCCATTCACTAGTACAGTCACTTATTCATTCAGCCTTTGTTGCACATTTGATAAAAGTCAGGAGTTATGACATTAGAAAACAGGCACCGTAGCATTTATAGATTGCCGATGGTCCTAGAGCCTCGTAGTTACGTATCTGTGAATTCAAAAATATTTCAAATATTTGAAAAAATAGTGTCTGTTTTGAGCATGAACAGACTTTTCTTGTCAGTAGTTTCTAACAGCATAACAACAATTTATATAGCATATGTACATTGTGTTATGTATGCTAGGTAATCTAGAGATGATATGGGTGTATGCAGGAGAATGTGCATAGGTTATATACAAACAGTGCGCCATTTTGGAAAAAGGACTTAAGCATCCTTGGATTTGGGTATCCAGTAGGGGTTCTGGAAACAAGTGTTCATGGAAATAGGGATGAGAGCAGTAGGAAAGGATTGGAGGAACTTTTGCTCCACTAATGAGGGTATGTCCCCATAGGTCATAGGCACGTGGGTACTGTGCAAATACTGATGGTCCTGATGGAGGCATGCACAAAGTAAAGCAGTCATTGGAGTAATGTGACTCTGTGGCTTCTCCAGCGACCATGACAAGCATGGCATCTCAGAACACAATCAAGCAGCAGACTCCTGGCCTCGGGAGAAGGTGACACAATGCGAAAGGGCACAATCAGCTGCCAAAGAGGGGGATTTCGGAGGATAAGCAAGCAATGAACTGAGCAGGAATGTGAACACTTCATTGATCAAGGGACTTTCCTCATCACAAATAGCCAGCAAAGACCTTGAGGGAACATGTCCTTCCACCCTCTACAGAGCACATGGCAGGAATAACTGGATTGCTATGGTTTGAACATGTCCCCCAAATTTCATGAGCTGATAACTCAATTCCCAAACTCATACTATAATGGCCTCTAGAGATGGGGCCTTTGGGAGGAAATTCGAATCAGATGAGGGAAGGAGGGTGGAGCCTCCAGGATGGCATTAGTGGCTTTATGAGGAGAGAAGAGAAACTCAAGCTTGCACACTGCTGTCATGATGCAGCAGGGTGGCCCTCACCAGAGGCCAGTGCTGGGCTCCTGGACTTCCCACACTCAGAACTGTGGCATTCAGTATTAGCAACTGAAACGGACCAAGACAGAGACTGAGGTCTGCTATCATCAAAGGCATATTTCTAATCACTATCTTACACTGAATAAAGCATTGTGGCTCTCGTGGAAAGCTCAAGATAGTTCTTTGGGCTGGAATGATCTAGAAAGTAAGATCCTATAGTGGGCCTTTGCATCCTGATGAGCCCCAGAGCTGGAGTCTGGGACCTCATGGTGACTTATTATGTCACTATTTTTTTCCTCACAGGAAAGCAGCAGCTTTGACATGCTCAGCCTGGGGACAATGGCAGGCCAACTCTGCCTAGTAATTCTTTCCCTTTTCCTTATGCGTTAATAGCAATCAGCATTTGCAAGAACACCAGATCTTTGCTGTTATACACCCCTCTCCCCTTCTGTCTTCACCTGCCTTCCTTTTTTTCTTTTTCTTTTTCTTTTTTTTCTTTTTTTTTTTTTTTGCCTTTTTGAGGTAGGGTCTCGCTCTAGCCCAGGCTGACCTAGAATTCGCTCTGTACACCTGCCTTCCTTTCTGATCCCCCAGTCTACATCCCTCCTAGGATATGGTCCAAGCAGCACTCAAACAACCGCTCCACCCCAGCTTGAAAGAGCAATTCCCAACCTGTAGGATGCATCGGGCTGAACTACCCTCTGTAAGGAGGGCCATGCAACACTAATCTCCAAGTCCCAGCCATCAGCTTCAATCTGAAAAGGATTTAAAGTATTCTTTGTTTGCTTGCAAATCAAAAACCATAGTCCAGTAGCTATTTTATTTATTATTATTATTATTATTAAATTTTGGGGTTTATTTCAAGGTAGGGTCTCACTCTGGGCTACCAGGATGACCTCAAACTCACTCTAAAGTCCCAGGCTGGACTCGAACTCACAGCGATTAAAGATGGTGTATGCCACCACACCCAGCTTTCCAGTAGCAATTTTAGAAGAGCTTCCAATTCCTTCTCAGACTATTAACCCTCAAATTGCATTGGATTTCAGCAAATGTTAAAATATTTGCCTTTACTCTGTACATGGAAAACTTTAAGGGGTAAGTGGGAGGGGAGGCAGGGAAGTTATGTTCTTTGATGACCAATCAGTGATCAAGGATTTCTCTGAGTGAATTTGTGGAGTCTGTCGGCTCTGACTTCCATAAGCTCCAAAGACACATGAGAGCCAAGGCATGAAGTGAGTAGTTAGGAGAGCTGCTGTCTGTGGAGATCATGGTTTCTTGTGGTCAGATTCACTCCTTCAGACCTACTGAGGTCTCTTATGCCCTTTATGGAAAAACCCATTGCATTCAGGAGACAGTCTCATTCCTCTCTATTGGTGCGCGCGCGCGCGCGCACACACACACACACACACACACACACACATGCACCAATAAAAATGGCCCCTGACTTGAGATTCTGCTGCTTTACAATGTTGTGAAACCCTTATTTATTCGATAGAAACTATAGCTTCCAAAGGGATTAGTGTATTCAGGGTTGTATGTCCATTGATAAAACTATACTTTCAAATCTAAAATTTTTAGTGTGTGTGTGTTCATGTGTATGAGTGTGAGTGTGTGTATGAGTGTGCTCCAAATGGCCTGTGCAGGTCAGAGGGCAATGTTCAGGTGCTGGTCTTCACCTTCTATTCGGTTGAGGTGGTCTTTCCTTGTTCATATTTTTTTTCCAGACTAGATCCCTGAAATCTCCCCGGGGACTCTCCTGTCATCTGCCATAGGCACAATGAGATTATAGTTGATAGGTTCTGGGGATCTGGACTCAGGTACAAATGTTTACATGGCAAGCACTTTATCCACTGAGCCATCTCGTCAGCCCCTCAATCTAGAATTTTGATCTTTTTCCAGGGCTAATGCTAGACAGTATTAGCTGCCAGTCAGCCATGTGATCAGAGAGGTACCATGAATCCTCAAGTGGGCACTGCACTATTAAGCTGTAATGGTTGGTAGGATAGGGCTTTGAATGAACTGTGGACACATGTCAGGCTTCCCTGGATACAATCCCACTGTAAGTCAAGGAACCTCTGTACACATTGATGTCTGTGGTCAGCTTCTTTTCCAACCCCCACGATGCATCCTAGGATTTCTTAGAAGGTTGCTTCCTGCACTTATGAAGCACAAACACGGAGTAAAAATTGGTGACAAGAAGGCATCTATTGCCTTATGGTATCAGGGCAGGCACACATGGGGACGAGAGGCCCAGCTGGAGGGCCTGGCTAGGCTGGCTGTGGTTCAGACACGGCCCTTCGCTCCTGTGGCAAGAGGAAAATCCTGTCAAAATGGCTTAACGATCTTCTAATATTCCCATGCAATTAAGGCCACATCTGTCTCCCAGGCCCCTGCACTCCTCTGCTAGTGAACAGACATGAACCAAACAGTCTGTCTTGTCGATCTGGAAGGTAACAAAGAACTCTATTCATAACTGGAGGCACTTTCACCAGTTTTTTTTTTCAAAGTAAAATAGAGTTTTCACTTTGAGAATAACCTGTGTGGCAAGAAAACGAAGGATTTTCCCCCCTAATAAATCAAATTCAACAGCCTAATAAAATGTTGGCTCCCCTTCCCCCTACCCTTCCTCCCCAGTCCCTTCCACTGTCCCCTTCTGCCAGCAAACTTAGGGATAGAGAGGAGTGGGTGAACCCAAGGAAGCAGGGGCAAGTGAGCTGGGAGCAGTGAGGGAAACTGGATTAAGGATAGGGGTGGGGAGGAACCAGGTACAGGGTGGGGGTAGGAAGTGAGAGGGGGGCAGTGGGTGGGCAGGCAGTCTTCTTTCTACCCTACTTCACTTACTTTCTCAGCCTTTTTGAGCTTGTCTCAAAACACTTCCCCACTTCATGCCCATCCACAAACATTTAGGCAGCCTCCTGCTTTCTTCTTTCACATGGAAGAAAGCAAGAGAACCAAGTTCAAGTAGAGGGGGCAAGGGCGCATAGGCCACCCACCCCTGTGGCTGGAGCAGGACAGGCAGGAGCACTTGGCTTTCTGGAGCAAAGGCTGTGAGCCCTCTGCTGTTTTTAAAGCCTCCAGAGTGAGTCTGCAGGAGATAAGTGCTAACTACCACACACCCGGTTTGGTGCTGACCTGCAGTATACAATCTTCTGAGGTTGAGTCTGTACTCACAGGCTGGGGCACTAATCAGAAAACAGAAGGGAAAATGCAAAACCAAGCAGTCTTCGCTGCTGCTGTTTCTTCTTCTTTTGTTTTATTTTGTTTCAGCACACACACTGAAAAGCCCATCAAAGATACTGTAATGCCAGACTCCAGAACCCATGCAGTCCCAAGGTTTTGCTTCCTTCAGTGGGGGAGATCTTTTCAATCCTGGACATAAAAAGGATGAGCCAAACATTGATAAGGATTATGGTCTGCATATAGTTTTTTTCCCCCTGAAAGTCTTTTATAGGCTTGGCATTATCTGGCCCTCATGACAACTCTCTAACGCAGGAAGGACAGATGGCTTATAAGAAACTGTGTCTAGGATAGGGTGCACAATATATTCAGTGCCACAAAGCTTGACAGAGGATGCTAGAAGTCAAAGCTCAGGTCCCTCCAGCAAGCTGGATTCTCTGCATTCTGCCCTATGCATATGCTCAGAGACTGGCTTACCAGAAATGAGAATGGCCTTGAACTTGGATGTCCCACCTGGAAACACTTGGAAAGCCCAGACAGCAGTGGATGAAGTCGGGTGGAGGGGGCACTGAGCTCTGCATTGCTTGAGTAATGAGCTTAGTCTGTCCTCTATTTTGGTTGCATTGCTCTGTGTTACTTCTCAGGATATTAAATATGAGATATTAGCAAGAAGCAGATGCTAAAAATATAGTGCACAGTAGAAAGGATACTGGACAGAACTCTGATTTCTGACCAACTTGGTGTTTTGATAACTTCTCCAAGTTTCAATTTTTCTGTTTGTAACGAGACCTTGATCAGGAGGACAGAGGGAATATGAGGGTAACAGGAACATTGTATGGTCCCTATGAATTCACTTCGTAATGCTTTCTCCAAAAATTATGCCGCAATAACAACATGCTTAAGGTAAGTGGTTCTCCTATTTAAGACTAAGATGAAAAACACAATGATAAATTTCAGGTACATTCATTCATCCCTCCCAGCTCTAAAGTTCCATGGAGCTTAGGTAGGAAGGAGTCTAACTCAGGGAATCATCAATGGCCATTTACATCCATAAAGAAAGCAGGTGATTTCCAAGCAAAGTTTTGTTTAGGTTCAGCAATCCTGCTTCTTGTGGCTAAGCCCTCAATTTTAGATATTAAATATGCTCCAGGTGTCCATCTAGAAAGTAAACTTAATACATATTGTATTATAGACAAAGTGACTGAAAAGAAAAGTTTCCTGAGGCAAGAAAGTGGTTTATCATTCCCGTGAGCTCCCTGAGGCTCCTCCATGCACCCTCAATGGGGACTTCTAGCTGAGACAGGGGTTGTGGGGTATGACCACTTTACGAGAATATATTCATGTGTTACTTAAATTTTTCATTAAAAATTAATTTTAAAAGATGGTAAAGAGACAAATAGGGAACAGGCTGGATTAAATTCTCATTCATTGCTCCTCCAATAGCATCTCACTGACAACTCAGCCATGGTCCCTTTGTTTTTCTAGTGCTTCTGGGGATCACACTTGAAACCTTATGCAAACCAAGCAAACACTGTCACTAAGGCACACCACACTGGAACCCTCTGCTTTCTTCAGCTTTGTTTGCTTTTTGTTTGTTTTGTTTCTATTTTATTGAGATGGGGGTCTCCCTCTGTTGCCCAGACCGACCTCTAACTCATAAGCTTTACATGATCAATCTTCCTGCCTCAGCTGGTGGCTTATTGGGGTTCTAAAACTCTTGTAACAGAAGAGAAGAGCATCACATTTCAAAAAGTGTGTGCTCTGGTTTAGGAGAGGCTGTCTACTGAGAGAGGAGTGAAGCAAGCCCCTTTGTGTGCATCAGTTCAGGACACATTCCTGGTACCTCATAGTGTGGATGTTCAGCTCCCAGTGAAGGCAGTTTGACAATGCTTCCAGAGGAGTCACAACATGTGTCCATTTCACAGAAGAGAGGATGGGGCTAAACTGGCACTCTGTTAGGCTTCATATGTCTTGGTCTGTTCTGTGCCAGACCACACACCATCTTCTCCATGCAGCTACATGGGCTCTACAAATTCAGTTTGAAAATGGCCTTTAAAATTTCCTGTCCACTTAAGAGTTTAATCTAATGCAGCAATGTCTCAAGCTGAACAAGATGACCAAGCTCTTTTATCTACATTAAAGTGTCCTTTTTGAGACTGGCTGGAAAAAGCCTTGTTGCTGGGTTGGTAGTGATGACTGTTTTGGGGCTACTGGAGTTTAGGACCTCTTAGTTATGCCCCTGACACACAAACTCAAACACACCTGCAGGCACATGATACTTACAAATCACAAATGCATTCAGAAAGCTACTATAAATATTTAATTTATGCAAATACTCATATAGCAGAAAGTATGCACACAGACAACACAGAAGCTATCTATCTCTTAGAGCATCTGAAAAATAGTTTCCCACTGGCTCATATAAACATTATTTACTGAGCATTTGCCTTCCTTGGGAAACCAGTCAAGTTTCTTGGCATCCTGTGGCTATAAGTTTCTGTTTTGAGGTGTTTTAGCAACAGTGGACATTTTTATCTATAACTAGTATGTGTCTGAATTAAGTCTGCCTCCAAGTTCTTACATTCTCAACCAAAATTTCTCAAGTGACAAACTGACGCAGGATATCAGGCTACCCATTAGGATTTCAAGAGTGAGAAGCTTGCTATAAGAATGTCTCTTAATCGGGACGTCTAGGGTTTGGGAAGACAGAAAGCTCATAGCACCACCCAAAGCTCATTCACATTTCCCTTCCAGTTGAAGTCTCTTAAGCATAAGATTAATAAGAATTACTACCAACCCTACTGCGTTTAACAAATTTTGATTGACTTGCATATTTTAAATGAATATGTACAACTAATCAGAATATATTTTTATGCTGTGTGGGGGAAGAGGCTGAGGACCTAGGGAGTGGTTGCATTTTCAGCTCTAGTAGTTTGCCTTTCTGTCTAGTAGGCTGAGGTAAAAGGTTTAAACAGGGCTCGATGCTATACTGGACAGCAGGTCTCGGTGATGATGCCCAGAGAAACTTTGCCCATGGATGAGCAATGTGGTCTCTGGAAACCCCAGGGAGGGTAGAGCATCATGCAGCCTCAGGACCAACCACACCCAAATTCCAGCTGCATGCTTCAAGTGTCACTGATCCCATTCTTCCAAAGTCCCCTTCAAAATTGCACCAAACAGCTTCTCAAAATAGTGCATGGGGCCCTTGGAGGAACTTTTGAAAAACATCTCATTCTAAATACTGTTTTGTTTGTTGAACGCTGTGAATTTTCCAGGGGACTTGGCGTCTAAAGTGAAGGAAAACCCCAAAAGATCTGGGAAGCTCTTTTTCTTTCATTTTTAATTCTTACTTATTTAATTTTAAAAATAATTTTATTTACCTATTTGCAAGCAGAGGGAGAGAGAAGAGATACAGACAGAGAGAATGCGCATGTCAGGGGCCTCCAGCCACTGCAAATGGACTCCATATGCATGCACCACTTTGTGCATCTGGCTTTACCTGGCTCCTGAGAAATCGAACTCGGGCGGTTAGGCTTTGCAGGCAAGACCCTTAACCGCTGAGCCATCTCTTCAGACCTTAATTCTTTATGTTTTTTTATGATTCCTGACAACATGGGTAATAATGATAATCATTTCTCCACCATCAAACCGACCTTTCAAGGAATTACACTAACTACACAGTTGCAAACTTCACCTAAATTGGGGTTTGGCTCCCTGAACACTTAAATGGTATCTTAGGAAGTAAATGTCCACTTAGATGGCTCCAAGTCTTAGAAATGATATGTTTACCTTAAATCTTTCAATGCAAAAGATTGTCATCATTACCTGTAGGTTATTATAAAGTTAAGCACACAAGCAGGGACCAGAGTGGAAACCTTGTTGGTTTGATTCCTTCATGCAGCTCTGTCTCCTCATCTTTCTAATGGCCATGACAAAAGATGCTTTTTCTAGAGTTGTTTCCTTCTCCATTGCTGTAATAACAAATGATGCTCGTAGACTACCGCATACCTCAGTTGATCTTAACAGGAGCTTCCCCACACCCATAAGCTTATTTAATCACCCTAATAAACTGAAAACATGGATACAGTTATTCCCTTCTCCCACTATGTTGATGAAGAAGCAAAGGTTCTGATAGTCTAAGGACCTCATCATTCAGGGTCCAGAGCCAGTAATAGGAGAGTTCGAGCTCAGTCCTCTGGAATCCAGGTATCAGACTCTTTCCATGGGGCCCCCGACTTCTCTGATGCATTCTTAGTCCATAAACGCAGTGGCTTTTTGTGCATTTATTTTTCCATATTGACGTTACTTTTCTTTCCCTTTTGATCTTGCCCCTTTGGTTGGGTTGTAGGCGGTTTTAAGGCAAGATCATTATCTGCCCATTACTTATCGTTTGAACTTGCAGCAGGCTCATTAGGGCTCCAGAGACTTTTGCTGATTGATGGCATGCACTGGACATGAGCCTGCTGGCTTTGACATTTTCAAACTGCACACTTCCTTCAGTGACAGTGTGCCCAAGTAACGGGCCTCACTGCCATTTTCTCAAAACCAGGAAGTGAAACTGGCCACCAAGAGCAAGTGACCGCGAGCTGGGGCACTGGTGCAAACCAAGCAAAACATAGCATGGGCAGCCATCCTGGGTCACAAGGATGAACACATCCCATTGAAGAAATGGTTCATGTGTCTAGTGTTTATCCTGGTTTTGATCAAAACTTTCCTCCACTTTTAAGCAGGTTAAATTATGCTCAAAATTCAAGCTTGGCCCTGCCTTTCACTCTACCTGAGTCTCTGCATATGCGTGAGTCCAGCCATCTCTAAACATTTGCTCTGGATGTTCTGCGGACAAGGCAGGGCTATGTAATTTCAACAGAACATTTTTTTTCCTAGCATTTTTCTTGCTGTATCACTCTTTCACCCCACCTCACCCCCCTGGTCCTAAGTCTGTTTTTGTAGCAAGTCAGATCTCTCTGGCAATGGTTTTAAGCCACCCACATGTGGCTTCACAGGTATTTTCTGTGTGCTTTGGCGAGCTCTCTGGAGTTCTAGGGAGGTTACTGCTACACAGGTAGAAACAACCTGAATCCTTACATTTCCGCAGCAAACTCTGGTCACCATCATGTGCTCTGTCATCTTTCTCCTTGTGCTGATGGCCAGCCAGATAGGAAAAGCACATGGGAGCTGATTTGTCTCTAAAAGGAGCCAGGTGTGTGTGTGTGTGTGTGTGTGTGTGTGTGTGTGTGTGTGTGTGTGTGTGTGTGTGTAAAAGTGGGGGGGGGAGACTGACTTTGAAATGCATCATGTCTCTTTCTGGATTCTTTTGGAAGGAAAGGAGAAAGCCAAAGAGGCTTGATTAATTAGACAAAGATAGATGGATGCCTCAGACCAAAAGTCTTACCGGAACTGGGTTTGCACAGCTTGGGGAATTTTCACTGCACAGCATCTTATACCATCATGAAGCTCCTACTAACCAGGTCCAAAAGTCATCTTTGTAGTTTGACAGCTGACACCCAACAGATCTAGCCTGTGGTTGGACCTACTGTCTGATTCATTTTGCATAGTATTATCTTTGGTCCGGATCAATAATTTGGCTATGTTCACTCAGGATAATGAAGTTAAATTAACTAGAGAAAGCCAAAAAAATAATAATAAACCCTCAAATGACTGAACTATGTGTGTGGAGCTCCTGAGAGGCTACGTGGAACGGCGCTGCCTGCTTCCCAAGCACGTTTCCTGGGATTGCTGCATAAAAGTCACAGGAAGTACTGGCTCTGAAAATGCAGACTCCCAGGCGATTCCAGAGTGCATGAGCTAGAGTCCTGGAGGCTGGAGAGGAATGAGAGGTCTCTTCTCTCCCCAGTGACTCTTGTCCAGATGTAAGTTTCAGAGCCATAGTAGCAGATGCTCAGTGGAAAACAGTCCCAGTCAGGTTGCACTGAGTGGCTGCTTCTCTTCCCCTGGAGCTGCAGCACACACAGGAACATGTTCAGGGCTCTGAGGGACAGTAAGGCAGAGGCAGCCCTTGATGCTTCTTTCAACTTCCCACACTCATCTAGACCCAGACTCCTGTTTCCATAAAAGCTCCTCCAAATCCCCTCAGTCACATTTGGAAGCAATGAAATGCTTTTACAGAACCATCATTACAAGTCAGTGACAGACTCTACTTACCTAGATCTCATTTTCCCCCTCTATTCCTGTCATAAACCTCTCAAACTATTAAAAGTTAGAAACATCTTTGGCTCGGCAAAACAGACATTGAAAATCCAAGATCACTAGATTTTTCTTTCTGGGAGTCAGTTGATTCTTAGCATCATAAGTTACTTTGGTTATGTGTTGGAAGCAATGAAGCATATTCCTTCCTCCTCTTGGGTGTCTATGTGTGAATGTCCTGTCTACAGAGGGGCTTTCCTAGAACCTCCAACCCAAACTATATCCAGCCTGTTCTTTGTCTCTTCTGTGTAACACACACCACATTTAGAATCATAGATTCACTTGTACAATGTGTGATCAGTGTCTCTCTACTCTTAGAACCAACTCTTCCGTTCCACCTGGGACCATGCCTAACCGACAGTCAGCACTCCAAAGCTATTTGTCCTATAAACGAATTACACAGTTTTTACTTTATAATTCATGTGAAGAGAAGAGGCTATATGATTCAGACGGTGGTTCTTTTTGCACATTAGAATGTCCTGAAAGCCTTGTTTAAAATCCTTAAGTTATATATAGCTCAGTGGTAGTGTTTGCCTAGCACACTCAAAGCCCCAGGTTCTATCCCCCCACACTGAAAAAATACCTTGCATGGCTCTACTAAGATCTCCTAAACTCAGAAAGAAGGATGCTAATCACTGATGAACAGTTGAAGAAAGGAGGGCCAGGAGGACTGTACCCTGTCTTTCTTGTTAGCTGCAGGCTTGTGCTGGAACGTTCATGTCACCGTTCAGTAAAGTGAGAACCCCGTTTGCCGCCTACCTCTTCTACACTAAAATGACACTATAGGAGATATATTTAAGTATTTCAAAATCCTAAAATGAGGGGTAAAGGTCAAATCACGGTTACTATTTCTAGCACAATGAATTCCAGCACATGGCTGGAAGTACTTCAGTTTTGTTGAGTGAGTTTTCTTATAACTTCACTGCAGAAGTTTTCTCTTGAGACTACCCCTTTAACAGGAAAAAAAAAGTCCTGTTCGATTTGTTAACCACACTTTCCTACTTGACCTCTTGTTTTGTGGTGCAAAAGTTACATAAGCAGACCGTTAGACATGCATGCTGCCCATTCCTTCTCTGCTTTTTGTATCTGCATCCATCTGTATAGCCAGGCAACTTGTACATGAGGAAAGTGATGGCTCACTTGTGACCTCCTCTCCCATATCCAGGTCTCTGAGGCACTCCCAACTCCACCATCAGAACTAGCCATAGTCCAGTTCCAGTTGTAAGCAGTACAGGAAGCAGAGGGCACAAGCTACTGTACATGTCACCATGTGGCTTATGGTCATAGTCTCGCCCTACCTTCAAGCCTGCACAAGCCTCAAGAGCAACAGGAAATGGCCGAGGGACACACACACACACACACACACACACATTGTGTGCTTGCTGTTTTGCACAGATCATCTGGGGAAATCATTCACTGATTGATTCCCTCCTCAAAATTCATTAAATAGGTTTTGTTGCCCCTATTACATTCCTTTGGCTAATAATGAAATGTATTCTTTCATGGTGTATCTGCTCCATAGCCCTTAGTTTGGCTCCCCCAGAACACAGGCAGAGGTAGCAGAAAGGACTTGGCCACCGGGACGCCAAGGGCCCAGCATCCTACACTCCCTTTGTTAACAAAGACACTTTCCAGGGCAAGAAGGCCTGTGTCCTGTGACTCGGGTCCACCTTGCATGCAGAGTCCTTCATCCCAGCTTGCACGCCGGCCATGGATCAGCATTGGAGAACTGAATGCCTACTCTTGATGTGGGCCTGTGGCTCCAGCACTGCTGGTTTGCCTCTGTCCCTATTCACTCAGCACTGTAGAAATACTGGGGAAATCGGGCAAGGGAGAGCATCCATGCTGAGGAACCTAGACAACTTAGGAACTCCTGTTGGGATGTGAGTTTCTATCTGAAAGATGATCATGGGGTTGTGCGGACTGAATGGGAGACTGTAAGCAAAGTTAGGGGCACAGTGCTCACACAGTGTCTAACTCATGGCAACTGAGCGGATTTAGTAATGACATGAGAACCTGAGGGGGACTTTAGAGCAAAACAAATCCCACTGGCTAGGTCTGGTACAAACTTAGATTAAATGTTTTCAACTCATTTTTTTCCCAAAATTTCTTGTGTTATCTTGTTGGAAGGCTCCTTCAACAGTGACAGGCGATATCAGATATCAGAAATGCTTCATGGTTAGGTGTTGCATCCACAGTCCCTTCAGAGCCTAACACAACACCACTTAACAAATGAGGCCCCTAAAATTCTTGATCCTTCCTACTCTGAAAAACAAACCACATACATAGAATGCACTTTGGCAACAAGACACAAGCTTTTAGAATGAGGTCCTGGAGAACAATATTAAAAGTTTGCTCATCTTCCAGGTGGTGCAAGTCAATGCCTGGGACACATTTCTCCCAAGAACCACCGTTGAGACATATAGGTGAGTGAGTGCTTCTTGTTTCCATCCTTGATACTAGGAGACAGTCAAAGGGGACCCAGCTTGGCCTGAGCCCTGCGTGCATCCTGAAACCTGCTGGCTACGCTTGCATTTTTCATAGGAAGCTCATACACTTCACTGGCCTCCACCCTGCTTCTCCCCCCAAGCCATTGTTCAGTCACACTTCTGAAAGCTGAGCACACAGTGGCAGAGCCCAAGGCCTGTGGCTGTGTGTGCTTGAGATGAAGATTTTATCTGACAATGTGCAGAGGAAATCCTGCTCCGAAACCCAGGGCCCCAGAGGAGAGTGACCAGCGGTTCTTCCCTCCCACCTGTGAGATAGATCAAGACACCTGACCTGCCAGGCACATGGGCTCATTGTTTCTACATATAATAAGCTCATTTTCCAGTCCTTCAGTTGAAACTGAAGCACAGCAGAGCCACTTGGGAGAGCCAGGTGAGGGTCCTAGGGTCCTAGCAAAAGAGGCTTCCTGCTGAGGAAATCACACTGTGTCCAGTAGGGCTGCCCAGAGCTTGTTTGTTCTCTATGAGCCAAGATGGGCACAGGTAGTCCTGTCTTTGCTGTGTGGACCCAAAGTGGCTCTCGGTAGCTGAGTGACAAAGCATGACCCTGAAGGGTGTGTTCCCTGGTAGTTGGAATAGAGCTTTAGAAACTTGAAGGCTCCTCTCATTTCCCTCACCCCATCTCTGGCTGAAGGGACCAATAGCATATGGCTAGTTTGCATGGCTCATCATATCCCTGACATCAAGTAAGCAATGCAGATTCACCTGGCATTCAAGTAGAGTCGGTGATACCTGGAGGGGTGGGGAGTGGAGGTAAACTCTTTCCCAATGTGAAGGAAGAAATTCCAATACGGAACTCCCTGGAGCATTACCCCAACTCTGCCTTTCCTTTCACTTCCTTTACCACCCTACCAAGCCAGAAGAGAGCTACTTTACTGGCTAGTCCATAAATATGCCCAGGGTTCTGCTGGGTGCCCATGGGGCTAACCAACAAAGAGAAAGCACTTGAAAGTACTTGTTCCCAGAGGGGAACAGCAGTTACAGAAGAAATGGTGGGCTGGGCACATGACTTAGTGGTTAAAGGCATTTGCTGCAAGCAAAGCCTGCCACCCCTGGTAAGATTCTTCAGTGACCATGAAATCAAATGTACAAAGTGGTACAGGTGTCTGAAGTTTGTTTGCAGTGGTGAGGCCCCCTTGTGCCCATTCATTCTCTCTCTCTCTCTCTCTCTCTCTCTCTCTCTCTCTCTCTCTCTCTCTCTCTCTCTCTGTCACACACACATTCTCTCTCTCTTCCCCATTTCTACTTTGCAAATATTTATTTTTGCAAATAAAATAAAAGTGGAATATTTTTTAAAGAAATGGTGTAAAAAAAAAAGTCACATTCCAACACATAGGATCATCACCTAGCAGCTAGCAGCAGAGGGGTCTGTGTCTCTAGAGGTGACATGCCTGAGAGCTCGCACCTTCCCCTGTGCAGCAACGGAACACAGTTGATAGCTAACACCCTTAGCATTAGCAATCCAGGCATCAAGGGCATAACTAGACCCTCTCTCTCTGCTGCCACACTACAGGGCAACTGGAAGAGCAGTGCCTTTTTGTCTCACCTGTGCCCAGGTGTGGTGGCTAAATTACACCTCCCTCCATGCAGAGGTGACCCTAGGGAAAGTGGGTTGGATGGTAAACCATGCGGTTTCATGGGACTGCAACTTGTGAGTCCTCTTAGAGCAGACCTGCACTGCTGGGTCCCATCAGAGAGCTGCCTTGCTGTTACCTTGGTTTGTTTCAGCTCCTATGCTGTCAGCAGTCATTCTGGAGTAGGTCTGAGAGGAAGCGGTTCCCGGAAGGGAAACTTTACTTCTGCCCAGTGTAGGAGAGAAAAAAAGCAGGAATGCCAATCCTTCCTGATCTTAAACTCTTTACCCTGCTTTTGAAACAAAGTAAAGGGACTAGGGGTGGCCATAGAAGATCTGGGATAGGAATGGGCCCACTGGAAGCAGGGGTGTACAGGAGCTTCTTTGTGGAATTCCTGAGAGCAGAGATAAAGGATTTCCAGCTCCGTGTCTAGGGACATTACCTGGGTAGCATGACAGTCACAGAGGAATGACTTATGCCATGGAAATGGGTGGGCATTAACCTAGGCAGCAGGGTGTTAAACATGTATCATCACATGCAGCTGGAGGTACCTGTGTTTACTAATCCTACCCAGTGTTGGCCAATCCCCTAAATCCAGGTAGTGAGGCCCTTCTGATAATCATGACTTAGACCCAGCACCGCAGCTATGGGCAGATCTTGGCTGACTCCACCATAGTGCCACCATAGGGACAGACCGAGTTAGGCCTTGATCAGGTGAGCTCAGCCTCTGCATCTCAGCCTCACCTCCTGACGACTGGAAGGCATCTGCTTTTTAAATCCATAAACCGTGAAATACATGGTACCCGTCACCATGGAAGGAGGGAGCCACTCTTTTTGTTAGTTATGGAGCTTAGTCCTTTGCCTAAGTTATCTCCTCCAATTTCATCCTTACTGTGGCCTTGTGAAATGACTTCCTCATTTTATAGTTCAGGAAGGTGAGGTCTGGGAGGTTGCCCAGCTTTTAAGTGGCACATCTCCTAGCTGAATGTAGATCTGACTCACTTCTAAAAGTGCTCTTTCCACCATCTCTGGTCTGTCCACTGCACAGCATGCTGGCTGTTCAAATGGACCATAACTCTTGCTTGAAAATAGGCCCCATCCCACTGGTATTAACTCCAGGCACAATGGTCAAATGTGGCACAGCTCTCAAGGCCACCATGTAGCCAGTATTAGCCTTCCCAAGACACTCTGCCTCCCCCACAGTACACACTTCCTCTTCCCTCTGCCCCAGCCATGGTCCCTCCCCTCTTTCAACCTCTACTGAAAACTCACTTCCTCCTTGAAGCTTTCCCTCCATTAACCCCACCCAATACCAAAGCGTTGCTTCTCCTCTAATATTCCAGCACAAATGCATTCCAGATCGCCCTGGTTTTGTTTTCACAACCGGAGTTCACTTGGATCTTCTTCAATAAGTGATACCTACCTGCGAAGTACCAGAAGCTACATGTCAAAAGTGACCAGGCTAGGACTGTGTCTATCTGTGGGCTTCCTGTCCAGAGCAGGGCAGCTTCTAACCTAGCAAACGATTCAGGTACTTTTGCCAAGAACAAATCTTGGCTAAGGATGCCACTGGGCAGGAGGATAAGAACCACTGTCCAGGTCAGCAAGTGTCCTCCAAAGAACTCCTCTCCAGCCTTCATATTTGATGAAACTTTGGAGGACTTGTTGGGTTCAGCGTGAGAACAGAGAGGACCTCGTTCTCTTCATGAGGGTCTTCCTTCTCATGCTGTCTTCTTTCTACTCTCTTGGAGTGAGTTGTTGCCTGGAATGGGTTATGGAGTGCCAGTTTAGGGTGGGACTTAAGGAAGCATCTTTCTGTATAACTGGAGGTGTTCTAGAAAGAGTAAATACAGGTGCTGGCTGGGGAGAAGGGAGAGAATGGGCTGGCCCAGGAGTGGGGTGACAGTTATATGTGTCAGACATGCTTCACAAGTTCCAGGTGGACTTAGAGGGGAGGGTGGACCTGAGGTCATCTGGAAGAAGACAACAGTGATGTGACAGTCACAGCTGGTCTGCTTTGCATTTGGGAACCTGGTTGTTTCAGAGGGTTCAGCTCATGTCAGAATCATCACCTCTTTCCTGGCCAGACTGACCATCTCTTCCCCATCTATCCCTTGTTCTCCCAAGCCTGGAATACAGAATCATTCCTCTTCACCCTAAAGACCCAGCTGTGACCTCATGCTTCCTGCTTCTGTGTCCTGAACGTTAACAGGCATCCCTCAGCGTGGACTGCCACTTTCAGACTGGCACACGGTTTTCACAAGACCGTCTTTGTGGTTTCAGTTTTTTTCCTTTGTAAGTTTGCAGCTGCTAGTTTTGAAACTACTGGCCCTGAGGCAACTCAGTCAAAGAGGTGGGGGAGGGAGAGAATATACAGGGATGACAAGATGTCTTTCTGTCCATCAGTTATCCATCTCCATAGGTCTCTGCTGCTTCCTTGCTCTTTCTCCGCCTTCCCTGCCAGGCTTCAGTTGGTAAGAAGTTCTCAGTCCAGTGGGTCAATGGGGCATTGATGAAGTGAGCTTCACCTGCCCGTGTCATCGCCTAAGGGTGACAGGTGAATTAGGAAGGGCCAGGCCTTTTGTGATCTGAGCTGGCTCTCAGCCCCTATGTCCTGTCACATGTATGTGCATGGGAGGGTATAACAGACACATGCATCCTGGGGATGAAAAAGGGGGTTGGAATCCCAGAAAGAACATGAATGATTTTTTTGATGACATGTTGATCTTGTTTAAGCCCATCCAGTGAGTCATTTTGCATATACAACCATGAGTAGAGAGCTGAACACAGACTTGAGTAAGAACAGAAACCAGAAATAAACTGAACCCAGAAAAAAATGATTCACATTCAGGTAGTTCTCTCCTCCTGTTCCCACATGGCTTGGCATCTGTGGCAGTTAATTATGGTTTTTATCTGAACCAAGAGAACACCTAGAGTTGTGGCTTGGTGTCATTCCCTGGTCAGAGTTCAGAGGACCATCAGCAGGTAGGGCTGGCAGGCCTGTGTGTGGTGGTGTGCCATCCATTCACTGGCATTCTGACTCAAGCCTCACAGTTGTCTGTGCTCAGCAGTAGCTCTTTGGAAAGAGGGAGAGTTGTGGTCATGTTTTCAAGGAAAGGAAAGGCGCTCAGAAAGGGTAAGGTAGTCTGTAACCAGGCCTGCTTTAACCTGAGAGGGCTGCACCATGCTGATCCACTTCCAGAAACCTGTCTGTGGCTCTCGTAAAACCACACACAGGTTCCAATGTTATGTTGACTATCTGTGCTCACATTTCTCCTCACTCTTAGTGTGTGTGCATGTGTGTGGAGGCCAGAGAACATCAGGTGTCCTCCCTTATCACTCATCTGAAGTATTTCCTTGAGACAAAGTCTCTCAGAACTCAAAGATTCAGGTTTCGCAAGCCTCAGCAGTTCTCCAGTATCAGCCCCCACAAGATCAGGGTGACAGGCATGCAGGGCCACACCTAGCTCTTTGTTGAGTGGGTGCTGGAGAAAGAGTTGAACTCTTAAGTTCTCAGGCCCCCTCAGGCCCTCATGCTTGTGTGGAAAGTACTCTTAACTGCTGAGCCATCTCCCCAGGCCCATCTATTCTTTCTTTTGTTTTGGAATATGTATGTGTGTGCACTTGTTATATGTGTGTGAGTGCATATGTGTGCTCATATGTGTCCAGAGGCCAGAGGTCGATATTGGGTGTCTTCTATTATTCTCCAACTAATTTTTTGAGACAGGCTCTCAGACTGAACCTAGAGCTAGCCAATGAGGCCCCAGAATTCTCCTATCTCCACCTCCTCAGTTCTGGGATTACAGACAGGTGCTAGCATGCTCAGCTTTTAAGTGGGTTCTAGGAATCTGAACACAGGTCCTCATGCTTAAAGCAATAGGGGAATCATTTCACTCACTCACTGAGCCCCTTATCCTTACTTGCTCTCAGCATTAATATCTCCAAAGTTTATTAAAGGGCCCCTGGGGGCTTGGGATAGGTGTTTGCATGAACCATAAAATTACCTATCCATGCAATAGGCGTCCTGTAAGTGCATAGTTAGCCGAACTGAATGGAACGTTGGTTACAAAAACATGTGCTGATTTTCCTGTCATGGACAAGAGAAAGTACAAATTCTCCCTAGTATGGGACAACAGGTTCTTTGGGGTCAGGCTACAACCTGTCTTCTTGTCTCCCCACCAGAAGCCCCACACTTGAGTCACTTCCTGACCTGTCATGCTCTTTCCAGGTCCCTGCTCCTGTGTTTGTTGGTCCTGCTCACTAGGGGAACTCTTTGGTAAATCCCATACCTGCACTGTGGACACATCCTCTGGGAGGCCATCCTCACTTCTTGACCCTCCCCAGATAGACATTCATTCCCTCCATTGGCCTCTGTGATGTTTCACAACAACACACTTGGCTACTTTAGTCTGTGTGCTCATTTTCTTCAAGGAATACACTCATCAGACATAGGGAGCTCAGTCAACACTCGATGATGATGGTAATGAAGAACCAATAGGATCCACTGATCTGTTCTAGAATCTCAAATGAGAAATTCCTGAAGCTCTCCCTCGTTCCTGCCACATGACCACCTCCTGGAGCTCAGCACACATATGGCAGCAGGAAAGCATCCCTTTCATTCCCATATCTGAGCTGTCTCCCTCCATAGTTGCTGCATTCCTGCTCACCATCCTCCTGGGCTGCCAAGTAGGCAAAGGCCTTGATTCATGACCTGCAGATGTGGATGCCCATCATCCTCCACGAAGCCCTCCCACCTGAGTCCAAGCCCACAGGGATCTTCCTTTCCTTCTGAATTATTTTGTCTGGTCCTATTTATGCCACCAGAGTCCCACTTGCTCCTTTCTTTGTCACAGTCCCACCATTGTTTCGTGTGCCTTGGTGGTTTGGACATTCATGTTAAATCCCAACCTTCAATGCAATGGTCTTTGGGGTGGTTTCTTGGAGGAGGGGTTCTTTGGCTATAAATGAGTTAATGATACAATAGATCTCTGAGTGATTGCTTGCTCTATTTTCAGCAAGTGAAGAGACAGGGAGAAGTCAGCAGTTCACAACTGACAGAAAGCTGGACCTCACCAGAACCCAAATATGCTGGCACCCTAATCTTGGACTCCCAACCTCCAGAACTATAAAAAACAGATATTCACTGTTTATGAGCCATCCAGCCTATGGCATTTTGTCATAACAACCCTGATTCTTTGGTGATCTCCCCCTCTCTGTGGTTCCCAGTGCTTGATATGGGGTGAAGATACAAGCTAGAGACTAAGATCAATGTCCCTTCCCCACTGCTTGCCTGCATGCGACATCCATCCCTCAGCCCCCACTACGGGATTTCCCAAGGGCTCCACACCTGGGCAGGTGAGCTCTTGTGCTGGTAATAAAAAGTAGCATCTCAAAGATCACCATTCTCAATATGACATCAATCTCAGATAATTTACACATTTTTGAGTGCAGAATTGCACATTCTTTTGAAATCCCTACAAGTCTCTTGGCTGAAATTTTACTAAAAGTGGAAAAATTATCCATGGAAAAGAGGGCTACCTTTCCTGGAGTCTAAGCAGACATATCTTTGTATAATGTGCTGCTGCCTGGGCAGCAGGTAAGAGAGAGAACGTGCAAGGACAGGCACTATGGAGTAAGTGTGGCTCCTGTGCTCGCCACCTAAGCATCTTCCTCTTGCCCTCCCCTTTCTATGGGTCAGGCCTCTCAGAGGAGTTCTCCTTTCTGCCTTCTCTCCTTCCCCTCCTCCATACCATTCCAACATTTACCAGCTTTCCATATTCCACGGGCCCTGCTAGGCTTAGATCACATATTAAACACCATAATTTCATATATCAAATATCACATGGTCATGTCGGGGCTATCTTGTGTGTGATTGCTAATTTTGATAAACTTGATGACATTTAGAATTATCATACAAACAGACCTCTGGGTGTGTCTGTGAGGGAGTGTCTAGATTAGGTTAATTAAGATAGGCAAACTCATCCTAACTCTGGCCAGCACCCTTGCATGGTCCCAGACTGAATAAAACGAAGAAAGCAAGCTGATCATCACTCTGTTTCCTGACTGTGGATTGAGTGTGACTAGCTGCTTGAGGTTGCTGCCTCCCAGGACTGTATCCCCAGAACTCTAAACTGAAATAAACCCTTCCTCCCTTAAGTTTCTTCTTGTCAGGCCATTTTGTCACATCAACAAGGAAAGCAACTAAGCTACTTGTGTTTTGACATGAGCCTCCTGGATGCTCATGACAAGGTTTTAGGCAGATGGGTGATAGTGGTGGAGATTATAGGAAATGAATCTCTCAGAGCATCCTAGCACTCAGCCTGGGCATGCCTATGTCTAACACAGAGGAAGAGGGAAGCTCTGAATCCAAAACCACTCAGAGGGGCTTTAGAAAGTCACTTGGAGGTGGGGGATCCTCTTCTTAGACAGGAAGGAAAGGGCAGGAAGTCCTCCTGGCCTGAGTCATCTGGCTTATAATTCAGCATTTGGAAAGTCACCTCAATGCCCTTCTCCACAAATCCACCCTTCCAGAAAGCCCGGAGCTGGCAAGTTTCAGATTCACTTGCGTCAACATGTTGTTTGGCTAATGCAGCTGAGCATCTAAACCCATTTTCTTAGAAACAGGAAATCCCAGTGTGCTGAGAGTAAACAGATCCCAGCCCCCAAATGTTTGGGCTCATTTAAGAATTCCCTGACCACAAGGATCTGTGGGGGGCTGAGTCCTGGAGCCTGGTATGCTCTGCGACCCATAATTGATCTTGGTATAAAGAGATTGTTTCTCTGCAGCTCAGAGGCTGAACTGTGGGCCTGGACCTTCTGGAAGATGGTGGCAATTTCAAACATAAAGTAAAGGGTGCTGAGGGTCTTTGATAACTTGAAAGGCATTTCCCACATGGTCCCTGCCATAGATGCTTCCTTTCCAGCTGCTGCTCTTTTTATTCATTTTATCTTCCATGAGGGCAGAGACCTTGTCCATCTGTGGTAGTTTTGAGTAAATGTCCCCCAATAGAATTCATTGTAATTGTGAATTCTCTTCAGCCTTCTGGCTGGAGGAAGTGTCACTTTGGCATGGCCTCCTGGGGTCTAGCCCTGAGGTATTTCAAATTGGATGCAAAATACTAGGGATAGATATGTAAAAGAAAAGCCAGAACCCCAGTCTGGCAGTTCTGCATTTTGTGAGTTACAATGTTACATTGTGCTTGAGGTGCTGGTGGTGGTTTTTCTCTCTGCTTGCTTCTGTAAAAGGGAGCCAGCTTTTTCCTTAACTTCCCCTGGATCTAGTCAATAAATACTTTCCTCCCCAAAAATTGTGCTTGGTTTGGAGATTCATCCCAGCAACGTGTGACTGACTATGACAGATTTGGTACCAGGAGTGGGGTGATTTGCTGAGATGAATCTGACCGTGTGGATTTTGATCTTCTGGAACTTGTGTGCTGGAGGAATGGACATGGACTTGGTACTTGCAACTGAAGATGCCTTCCAGAGTGGTAAGCCAAGTTTTGTGGACTATTCTGAGGAGAATTTGGAAATGCTCAATGCAGAGAGAATTGCAATTGGAGGCTTGGCTTGTGAACTTTCTAAGGGGAAGGAGAGACTGAAGAA
Source organism: Zapus hudsonius (assembly GCA_004024765.1). NCBI lineage: Eukaryota > Metazoa > Chordata > Mammalia > Rodentia > Dipodidae > Zapus > Zapus hudsonius. The sequence continues at coordinate 77,611 of PVHP010001188.1, forward strand.
AACTTGAATAGAAGTGTGTGCCTGGGTCAAGGGGTGGGTGCATCCTACTGCCCATGCCCAGAGAGTTTGACCAAGGCTGAATTTAAGAAATGGACTGTGTGCTTGGCTTCGGATATGGGATTGAGATTTAAGATTTGAAGTTGGAAAAACCTCAAAGCAAGTTTAACTTACTGGCAGAGACTGGCATTTGATTATGACCCAACTGCTTTACATTGAAACAATGGAGAGATGCCTGAGGTGTTTCCACCCAGGAAGGACAGAAAGATGGACTGTGCAAACTCTTTGGAAAGGAAACCGCTGAAAGAAAGGAGTCTGCTCTTCAAGGTCACATTTATTTTGTCCCTAAATTAATAAAATGGTTGTGTCTTGCATACATGGTATTTCCTTTGGAAGCATGAGGAATGCATGCGAGGAGTGGTTCGTGAAGTACATACGGTTCAAGGAGCCGCTGCTGAGATATGGTATTTGGAACAGGGCATGAAGTCCCTGATTGGCCATTGAAGCCATTGGAAGGTGGACCATGGTTTGCAATGGAGACCCAAAGATGTTTTGGACATACCAGGACTGTGCAAGGGCTACCACAGAGTGCTATTGGCTTGGGATGGAAGTTTCCCCAGGTACTCAGCTAAGCTGGAGGGACAAAATTGAAAAATTCGGAGACTGTCAGTCACCCATTGTTCTATGGGACTTAAACTGCAGATGTGGATGTTTGCTGATGTTTGTTGAGTTTGCATTGGCCCGGTCTTTCCTTGTTATGCCTCGTAGCAGTTGGAAATATTTGATCTGCGCCATTATATGTTAAAAGTTTATAACTTGTTTTGACTTTATGAAATTTAAAGTTAAAAGACAATCTTAACTGTCAGATAAGACTGTGGGATCTTTAAAGTCAGATTAAACATAATATAGATAATTATAATCCCTTTGGGGGCCAGGGGTGGATGTGGTAGTTTTGAGTAAATGTCCCCCAATAGAATTTATTATAATTGTGAATTGTCTTCAGCCTTCTGGCTGGAGGAAGTGTCACTTTGGCCTGGCCTCCTGGGGTCTAGCCCTGAGGTATTTCAAATTGGATGCAAAATACTAGGGATAGATATGCAAAGGAAAGCCAGAACCTCAGTCTGGCAGTTCTGCATTTTATGAGTTATAATGTTACAGTGTGCTTGCTTGCTTGCTTGAGGTACTGGTGGTGGTTTTTCTCTCTCTGCTTGCTTCTGTGAAAGGGAGCCAGCCTTTCCCTAACTTCCCTGGATCTATTCAATAAACACTTTCCTCCCCAAAATTGTGCCTGGTTTGGAGATTCATCCCAGCAGTGTGTGACTGACTATGACACCATCCTATGCTCTATTCAATCCCTATGTTTTAGTCCAGCCCAAGAAAAGGTCCTAAGTAGAAATCAGTGGAATGGATGGATGGATGGATGCCTGAGTGAATGGTGCAGAGGAAGAAGGCAGGAATGAAGGCTTGACTATCCTGGTATTCTGGGAAGCATCCAGTAGGGTGAGCCTGTTGTATTGTATTGCCAGTCTAGAGAAATCCTCCATAGCATTAGCCCTGGCTCACAGGGATCCAGATTCTACAGGGCCACCAGGAACTTCCAGCTCTGAGGTAGCTGAAGTTGTATGGGGCTGGAGGAGAAGCAAGGGTTTCCTGGGGGGGGGCAGGGAGACCTGACGGGGCTTCTGCGACACAGAGGTCTGGCTGGCTGGCTTAGCAGACAAAGAACTCTCAGAAAATTACCTTCTAACCTCTGCAACACACAGAGAAGGCAGAGAGGTCTGGCCTCTCTCTCTGACAAGGAGCCTGCTGACCCTGTTGCTGGGAGGGGCAGGAGAGCGGCAGGCAGCTGCCCTGAGAAGTGAGTCCTGCAGGATCACTGAGCGGGAACTGTGGGCTTGACAAGGAAGGGCAAAGAGGCAAGTCTGCTGTTATGAGGAGCTGCTTTGCAAGCAGCCTGTGGAAATCAAGCAGGCTATGCAGAGGCACTTGCGAGCTGCAGTGTCTTTGTGCTATCAGATCAGGTCTCCCCGCTGCACTCTGCTCAGCCTGGCTTCCATCTGGGCTGCATTAGCAGGCACCAGGAGGTGAGCAAAGGCCCTGCCGGCCAGCCTGCCTCCCTCAGGGTTTCTGGTTTTATGACTCAAGGGGGTCTTTGTGACTTCTATAACATTGCCTTTTCAGCATTTCACGTGACTGTTTCTAAAGCTTATAGTGAGTATTAAAGTAAGAAATAACAAAGTTTAGCTCTCCTTACAACATATCATCTCAGGGCCAGGAGCTGGGGTAACCAAGACAACACACAGTACCCCAAAGTCCATATGAGTGAGTAGTTTAGAGCATGTGAAAGGTTCCACCCCAGCACCACAAAACAAAACAAAAACCCCAGAGCTCTAAACCTATTTGCTTAATCATTTACCACAAACCCACTAGACATATCAATGTGGAATAATATTTAATGATATAAGAAAATGCCCATGATTTAGTATAAAGAGAATAAGAGACTTCAAAACTGTGTGATTCTGATTATATGAAATGAGATATATACCTCTATATATTGCACTGGAAAGACTGGAAGGAAATGTAGTGAAACACAAATGGGCGATCTTCTGGGTTGTGAGATGGTGATTGTTACTGCATTTTCCTTTTGTGGCTTTGTTCATTTTTCAAATTGTAAACAAATTTTTACAGAAGCATAGGAGAGTATTGTGGAAATCATTATTTTAAAAACTTTAAAAAAAATAAACAACACATTTACTGAACTTACAAAAAAAAAAAAGGTCAATATTAGCAAAGCAAAGAAGTAAGGCATGCCCAGAGTAAGAGAGCCTCAGCACCATGGGGTAAAGGAAGGCAGTTCTCAGCAGTTTGGGGCAGAATTTCAGGGAAGTTCACTTCCCCATCCCTGACTATCTCTTCCCTTCTTTCTGATTCTGCACAGCTCTTGCTCACTTCCAGCTGGTGCCACGAGGTGTTGTGTTGGAGTACCTGGTTTTCCAACACACCTGCTCACCTAGCATTACTCTCTAGAAACGAGGGCAGATACAGATGTGATGAAGGTAGTTCAGCTTCCAAAGTTTACCAGAAGTTTCACATGTCACTAAAGACACCCCTCAATCTCTCCCATCTCAGAGCTCTGACCATGGAAGGAGGCCTCACTCTCTTCCCTTCACAACCTGCAACACCATTTGCCAGCCAGTTAGATAGATATCAGGAATTTCCAAATGCCACATCATCAGAAGCCAGCTGCCAGAAACTGCTAACAATGTATTCAAGTTATAGATAAATGAAGAATATACACGTATGCTTGCATATATGTTGACTACATATGTACACACATATATGTATAATTACACAATATAGATATGCATCTATGAAGGAGAAAAGGAGGAAACATACACAGAGAATACTCGGCCCTCATGACATCCAGTATATTCTTTATCTAACTGACGAGGAGACCAAGCTTCTGAGGACTAGAACTTGAACACTGTCTCTTCCATCTCCAAGGCCTCGACTCTTTACCAAAGTGCTATTCTCCCTCCCATCAGCAACCCTGGCAGGCTGCTGTGGTTGCAGTCACTTCCAAAGCTCCATAATTACCAGGTTCAACTTGGCCTCCAGAATAACCATGACAAAATTTGTGGAAATGTTCACAACAGCTCTCTACTTCCAGCTTCTGAGATCAGAAACGGAAGTTTCAAAATACCGAAAGTTCGTTTATGTTGAACATACTGCTTAGGCTAAAAGCAGGAAGTCCCAGAAAGCCTGATCTCAGGAGGTTTTTCAGCCCAATTTGGATCTCCATCTGCACTTCTGGATTTTCCACTGAGTCGACCCTCAGCTGTTCTGCTGGTCTCCGTGAGTCTCCAGCTCTGGGGTGCTGGGTATGGATAAATAAATACAACCTGTGGCCATTTACTGAGATTTATTTGGTAAGTGGCCAACTGCAAGGGAGAGAGCTGGACAGGCAATAGAGAGGAACAATTGAAATTTGAAAATAATATGGAAGTTCTTTCTAGAAGGTTAAAACAAAGCAAACAAAAACCCTAGACAATAGGTCATCAGAATAATGGCTTCTGTTCTTGCCTCCAGGTGCAGGAAATGAGTGGGAATCTTGCCACCTTCTCCTTCCTGCACAGACCTGGGCTTCCGATTGGTCATCAGAAGAGAGCAGAAGGACATGGTGCACAAGTGGGCTTGGGTGGCCACACTCTTGTGGGTACCTCAAAATATCCCAGAGAATGATTTCTTCATCCCCATCCCCACAGCCTGAGGAACTTTAGGAAACAACTTGAAGGGTTTGCTCCGGGCACACATTTCAGTGATGGCAGGAGCTGCATCCAATGCCAGAGTCCACCCTGCCCGTCAGCCTGGTCAGCAGAGCCACACTAGCTGTCTTGCTGCTCTCTGAATCTCAGTGGATTCACAGAGATGCTGCTCTCGTTGTACATATATATTGCACATTGTACACATACACATAGTGTGAATGATATTAACTTTTATTTGAGATCCACTCCATTACAAATGTCATTTTTTGAGGATCCCAACATCTGGAGGCCTCCCTGCCAGGAGGGCTCTAAACTTCCCTAGAACCAGTTCAGGTCTTTGTGGAAACATCTAGAAGACTTTTAGACAATAATCAGATTCAGTTGTGCTCCTCTTCTCATGAACTAAACCTAACTCTTTTGAAGCTCAACTTTTAATCAGCCACACCCAACTGAAACCACTTGGGAGAGATAAGCGAATGCATTCTAGGGCAGGTTCTACTCAGCAACTACACCAGTACCTCTGCATCACTGTTGACCTGCTCAGAGGAGCTGCTCAGAGGAGGGAAAGGACAGGGAACATGACACCCTGTACAACCCAATAGCCTTGAGCCATCCACTTAACCTCTTTAAGAATCAGTTTCCTCTTCAGAAAATGCTCATAATAACATATCCATCCTTTATTAGATGGCAAAAGAAGTGATAGACATGCTCATTAGCTGTGAAGCATGTGCCTGCTGCACTCCTGCAGTCCACTCTCTCCTGCATGCTCCTGCTGCCCACCTGCAGTCCACTCTGCCTGTATGTCCCTGCTGCCCTCCTGCAGCCCATTCTCTCCTGCATGTCACTGCTGCCCACCTGCAGTCCACTCTCTCCTGCATGTCCCTGCTGCCCTCCTGCAGTCCATTCTCTCCTGCATGTGCCTGCTGCCCACCTGCAGTACACTCTCTCCTGCATGCTCCTGCTGCCTTCATGCAGTCCACTCTCTCCTGCATGTGCCTGCTGCCCTCCTGCAGTCCCCTGTCTTTTTGGGTAAATCCTGGCGACCACATGGAAGTACCCTGGAGGCTGCTCTCATCTCAGCTGGACAACATTCTGGATCCAGAAACGTCTCTCAATTTCTGCAGCACCTGTCTACCTCCCTCTTAAGGGCACTGCCTTACTTGTAGCAAACATTACAGTTCTTACTTTTTTTAGGACCACTGTTTAGATCCTTTTTTTTTTTTTAATCAGAGAGTCTTTCTGGGCCTCTCAACTGTACTATGTCCAGGGACCCGTTCCTTAGCCACATCATATATGTACATTTCCTCACCTGGTCCTCTGGGTTCAGGTACACTTAGAGCAGGGTTGAAGAGGGTAGTCTCTAGGTGGTTCTAAGCTAAAGTGGGAGGAAGCAGTGTATTTCATGTGGTGTTTGTTTCCCGGAAGCCAAGCCATAGGCAGAGGCAGAGGCCACCTCTGCTGCTTCCTCCCCACCTTGGAAAATTACACAGTGGGCCCACTTTGCTTTGCCTGCTGGCCGCTAGGAGAGTGCCTTGCTGCCTGCTCTCCTACCTCCTTAGGATGAAAACAACAGTGTGCCCATGCCCACAGTGAGTGCTCTCCCTGTCCTCTTTCTCCTCCCTGCCCTGGAAAAAGCACAGGATGGTAAACAAGTCATTAGATTCAAGATCCTGCCCAATTTAGACTCTTTGTCTCTGTTTTCTCCAGAGTAAACTCGTGGTCACACCCACCCAAACCCAGCAAAGACCAGAAGGAATGCAGGGCCCTGTGGCCAGGCTAACCACAGCTGACCCAGAGATGCCCAGGGCTGGACATACTCCTGGGCTGGGAGAGTAGAACCCAGAGCCCAGAGCAGACATCCTCTCTGGCAGGATGGAGGTTTCAACCCCTGCATCCCAGGCTTTTTAGCTTTGGAATTGCATCCCCAAACTATCCAGACTCAAACATCCACCTCCTTTGAAGTCTGGCAAGAAATACCCCCCAAGAACAGCTTTTCTCTTGTTCCTGTATTTCTCAAATAGGCTTCTAGAAACCAGAGGTTGGATAAAATGAAAGTCCATGCCAAATACTACCCAGACAGAGGAATAACTGCTGCTCCCCATGGCCCCCACCCCAGCTCTGGCATGATGGGCTGGGGAAGTGGGCCTCTCTCCTGCTGTTGAAGATCTGTTTATTTTGCACTCCATAAAGGGAAACCAGGCACTTTCTGACATTTTGGCTTCGAGGGGGTGGGGACAGAAAGAAAGAAGAGGTCCTGAATTTAAACTTAAAACCAGACCAACTTCTCTAAAGCTCCATAGCCATAATTCCTAAAAGGGACGCATTGTAGGAATCAGGTTTTTAACTCTCCTCGCAATATGTCTTCATTTCTAATAGCCTGGGTCCCGAAACCCTCTGCAAGCCATCAACTGCAGTGACCCCTTTCTGCCTACCAACCAAGCAAGTGCTCCCCAGATGCTGTACTCTCAAGTATCTTGGGGGGTGTCATTTCAGTCCCCCTGTGTCCCCAGCCAAACCTGCCTCTACTCCCACCTGTAGCCTTTGCCCCAACCCGGCTCTTCTGAGTGGCTTCCTTTAAACAATAAACCAGAGAATTTCCTTTGTCCTGGAAATGTGCCACTTGTAATGCACATTATCCTTATCAGCAGACCACAGTGCAGAGAAGAGAGACTCGGTGTGCTCAGGACACATGGAGTATCAGTGCAAAATGTTTTCTTCACTTTTTTCCCCTGCTGTGAATTCAAAGCATGACCTTTGTGGGTGGAATTCCATCAGGTCACCTCACAGATTCCCCTGGGGGAGATAAACGTGGCACAGGCAAAGCCTATTGTTTCATAGCAAGAAGGTAGGAACGCTATTTTTTCTCTAGATCTGTGCAACAGAATATGGTGGGTCGGGAGACAGGGGAGGTAAAGAGACCCTTTAAAATGACTTTTCATAGAATGTCATGACAACTTCAGTCCTCTGGATTTCATTACTTTTTAAGCAAGTCATTTTTGTATTTGGACAGATATGAAAAACCAGCCTCTCACCCACTCCTTTAAACACAAGTAGAGCAATAGTTAGGAAAGGGCATAGAGTCATGTGCATCTGAAGGTCAAAGTAGATGCAAAAAGTCAACTTGCTAATGTTAACACTTGTGTATTCCAGAGCAGGAATAATTAATTTCATATGTTTAGTCACTCAGGGACCTCGAGCTCTTATTCTGAAAAGCTCAAACTATTTCACATATGACTATTTCACATATGAAAAGCTCAGACTATTTCACATAAGACTTTGGTATCAGTCAGATGCTACTACTGCAAACCTTTTGGGAAGTCACTTGAGTTTTGAGCTTTGTATGCCTCGGCTGCTGTTACTGGGAAGTGGGTATGTCCAATAAAGGATGACTTCCGTGGGGCTCTGATGGGAAGTGCTAAAATGCTTTGACATGCTCTGCACCGTATTCTACAGGCCTCACTATCATCATAATCACCGTGACTGGCATTGCTGATCTCTCTGCCCAAGTTGTTTTAGAGTAATAAGGAGGGAAAGGGCCCAGCAATTCCAGTAAAGAAAGACTCGGACAGTCAATCCCAGTCCTCATCTCTCTAGTCTGAGATCAGTTTCCTCTGACATTTTAGCAGACATCAGATAGAGTCCGCGTAGTTGTTCAGAAGGCTTTTGCGTTTGGATCTTGCAGAATGCTTCACTGCCATCTTCATTGTAACTTCCAGTAAGGTTATCATTGGCGGATCTCCCTGACCTGCAGTTGAGGAAACCCACCGAAGCCAGGGGAGATCCAGGCGAGTCAGAGAGTGAGTAGTTCCTGTCATAGTCAGCAAGTGCACATTCCAGAGCCCTGGCTGACTTCAGTGAAGGGCAGCAGAAGGCTGAAGCCAGGTGGAAGTAAGCCTTCCCAAATCACTTTGGAGTTTCCAGATGCACTGCATGTTAAAGGGGCACCTACGGACAGTCTAAGAGTTCCCTCTATGTCCTCAGTAAAACCTTAGTCTGCCAATACTTTCAAGGGTACTTGTCTTTTCATTACATCCTTCATTACACCCTACTCGTCTTTATCAGAGAAGGTGGCTGTACATGGCAGCACAGATAATGTCTGGAAGGACCATGGTTACAACGACTAACCTGATACCTAATTCCAAGATCATGGAGTGGCCATGGAGTGAAGCATGGATTTCATTCAACCACTCATTAGCAAAGACTTATCTCTCCTTCATAATTACTTCTGTTTAACATTCAGGGTTCAGCCCAAATGTCACTTCCTTAGGGAAGCCTTTGACCTCTGAGACTAGGTTAGGTCCCCATGTTAGACTCTGAGGCACTCCATACTTCCCTTTTCACACAGAACTCTTCAGACTAAATACCTGATTGTTCATCTTGACCAAAACTTCTCAAGTAGGAACTATATCTGTCTTTTTTACTACTATACCCTGCCTATGGCACATGGAAACCACCCAGTTAATATATGAATATGAGTCAGGTGCAAAGGACTTGAACTCACAGCTTCTGCCCTCAAGGAGCTCAAAGCAAGCATTGCAAACCAGCACTTAGGTCCTAGAAGTAAGGTGTAAGGAGTAACTAAATTGCCTCATCCACAGTCATATCCATATGTAAGCTGCACCATATGCAGCAGGCAGCTCCAAGAAGAAGCATGGTGAAATATTCAATACAGACTGCAGAGTGTCCTAAACTGTGTGATCAAGAGCAGACTACTTAACACTCTGCCTGGGGCCCCCCGGGAGCCTGCCCACAGGAGGTCCACAGCAGACCGTCACCCCAGAACTGTTAGGAAGAGTTACACTTCAGGGAACTCTGTCTCATTTTCCTGGAGGAGTCTATTTCCATTTTAAACAATTTAACTCAGAAGTTCATGTCAGAAATTCAGTGAGAGACCTAAGATTGACCTTCACAATGATGTGTACCTGAAAACTTCCAATGTGAAAGCCACTGAAGGTCTGCTCATTAGAGAGACTTCATACTGAGGTCAGATCCTCAAGGAGGACGGAGTATTTATTCCCATGGTAATTCCAAAGGCATTGTAGGTTCAGTGTATCATACAATTCCATAGTTCATGAGTGAGGGCATGCAGCCAAGAGATAAATGGTTTCACGTCTTGGCATATCAAGAATTTAGATCTTTGGAAGTGATGTACCACAAAATAATGCAAACTGAGGGAACACACACCATAGGGAAATGGTTTCCTAAACCAGTCAGCTAGTTATTTGTCAAATTAAGTTTCTTTGTTCACAGTTAGACTTAAGGAGAAATCTTACAAGGAGTTAGATTGATCTGTGACCTAGAATAGCAAACCATCTGTTAACAGTATGGAAACCTATGTGGTAAGAAATTATATTTTCATGTTGAAAAAAAGCATCAGACCTGAAAATGACCTTAAAAATAGTGCAGTGCTATTATTTTACTACAAAACTGGAATCCCCATGGCCACAGATATTTTTCAATAAGAGGCTACACATCAGAAGCCCTTATCCTTCTTTGACAACCCCTATATTGAATATAAATTCATTCATTCATTTATAAATGATAGATTTTAAATGCCTCCATTACTGAAAACAAGATTTTTAAAACAAATATTATTTTCTGAAAGATCAGCATAGATTTGGTGATAAAGCCAGAGATTAGAGACTTGCCTTCAGCCCCAGGCCAGTATGCATAGTAACAGCTCACAATGAGCATCCTGCTTTACTGTCAATCCCAAGAGTAATAGAAGTACCTGGACAGGGGGTTTACCCCTGTGGTCGCAGAACTGGGGAGATAGAAGCAAGAGGATCAGGAATTCATGGTTGCTCTCATTACATAGTGTTTGAAGTCAGCCTGGGCTACATGTTTTGATAAAAATAATCCAAATATGTATATCCTTCTGTTTCAATTCAGATTTTAAGACAATGATTATGACCACAGTTATATAGACTTATACTATACCAAGATGGTAGCCACTAGCTGTAAGCTCTATACTATTCAAGATGATAGCCACTAGTTGTAAGAAGCTAATTAAATTTGGACTAATTAAAATGAAATTAAGTTGAATTAAAAATTACTTCCTCAGGCTGAGTGCGATGATACACACCTGTAATCTCAACACTCAGAAGGCTGAGGCAGGGGATTGCCACTAGTCCTAGGCTGGGCTACATAGGAAAACTCTGTCCAAAGTTTTTTTTCATCTTCTTTTCCCTGGCAACATTTCACCTGCTCAACAGCCACTTGTGTAGCTCGGCTGTGGTCCCATGTTGACAGTGAAGAACAGGACATTTTCTTCTTGGCAGAAGGTTCTGTGGGGCAGCTCTGATGGACAGTTTTTTTTTTTTTAACTTTCCACTTTCTTTAGCCTATAAGATAGGGTCTAGAAAGTTGAGACAGCTGATGAAGTTTCTCAGATCTATTCTTCTAAAATGCCTATCTCTAAGGAAGCCTCTTTTCCTCGAATACCTCCAAGGAGAAATACTTGATCTCTCTGTAGCCCAAGAAAATACTACTGCTCCCCATTATGTGTGGTGTGGATATGACATGCCCCCCATAGGCTCATGTTGACTGTTCCCCAGCTGATGGTGTTGTTTTGAGGCTGTGGAAACTTTTGGAGGTAAGGCCTGGCTGAAGGAAAGCAAGTCATCAAAGGGTGGACCTTTGAAGGCATTCCTGGTTTCAGCATGCTCTCTCTTCTCCCTAGTCTGCTCTGAGGCCAGCAGGCTCCACCACAAGTTTCTGAGACTGAAATTCCATCATCCCTTCTCTGCCATGATGGACTGAGACCCTTTGAAACCATGAGCCAAAATCTTTCCTCCCAGAAGTTGCCTCTGTCACATATTTTGTCATAGCAACACAAGAGTAACAAGTATATTCCCTTTCCCTAAATCAGAGTAAATCCCAGAAATGTAGTTGCTTGAAAGATCAGAAAGTATTAGGTTAGCTATTTCCATATGTGTAAATATCTGTGCAAAGCACAGGGCGTAGTAAAGATGACATGATAAGACAGTATGTTTATCTAGAACCTTCCTACAATCAAACTTTACAAAACTGGCTGCTACTGACCAATGTGGTGCAGGTCTATTCTCACTTTCATGGTGTGCACTGGCTTCCTCGCTTCCATGGTGTGCACTGGCTTCCTGGCTTCCATGGTGTGTACTGGCTTTCTCAATTTGAAAAATATATCTGAGATGCCCTATGATCTCTTTATTTTCTTTGACTCATATTTTCTTTTGGGAAAATATATAATTCTCTTTCAACACAGAAGTTATGTCTTGGGGGATATTTTTGTAATTAAAAATGTTTTTGGTTTCATGGAGTATGCATGACCCAGCAGTCCTGATCTTGCTACATTATGTTCTCTACTAAGAACAGATGTCAAGTAGCTCAATGTACAGCTCATGGACTCTGGAATCTCCATTCTGCTGGCTAGAAATAAATGTCTCCTCTCTTTGGTTACTTCATTGCAGGTAGAATAAGAACAAATATTATCCTTCTTCATTTCACTTCTTGGGACATCGTATTTGGTGGACAGAAGTATGACCTTTCCTAAATACTGATGATGTATGGTGAGAATTAAGACAGAGTTTGCCTTGCTTGGGCTCATCAAGCCACCATTGTTCCTAATATCAGTAATGACACAGACCATCTTCAAGGCAAATTGTTTTTTCTGTTTAATTACCCTTCACTTACCCAGGTCAGTTTAAGTCAGTTAGCAAGAGTGCTGAAGACATATCATTGCAAGCCAAGAAATTCATGTCCACTGAGCAGGGGAGTGGATTTTCATTCCAGCAGGGAATGGTAAAGCAGGGAGTAGATAGGCTGAAATGTCATAACATTCCCTATACACTGACCAACTTTGGACCTGGCCCTGTCTATTCCAGGGCACGGATAAAAGACAAAAGGACATTGAAAAAGCAGCAGAAGAGGTGCTCTGTGCGAACGAGGGAGTCTGTCAGAGAGTGGGGTTTCCAAACCATTCACTAGAGAATGCTCAGAAAAGTGAGGTGTTTTATGATCTAAGAAGCTCTTGGCTCTCTCCATGCACATGTAAACCTCCACAATGCAGCTGGGCATACAGTGGACAGGAGACGGCCTCTCCGGATTTTTTTTTGTTTGTTTGACATAAGTTTCTTTATCAGCAATGCAAGCCTAGGATTCCTGAGTCCATAGTCATATCCTGCCATCGTTTTTTTCTTTTCTTCTTTTTACGTAAAAATCCCATTGATTGGGTGGGAGTTTCACAACCAGAACAATGGCCGGATATGAAGGAGGGAAAGGAAGAATAAAGGATGTTTGATCTGTGGAGATGGAGTTTGTATGGCCGAAGAGATATGACTAAGTACCTAATGATGACTTTACCCAAATATAAGCACCTTGAAAGTCTTATTGCCAAAATAACTTGTCAAATGTAATGTAAGCAATGTTTATTCCCTGTTCTATGCAACGCTGCCTGGATAAGGACAAGTAGGATGGTAACAGTTAGCATATGCACAGCTCCTCACAATTACTAAGTACTTTTTCTTTATTTCGTTTTCATTTTTATTGTTTACTTGGTTGGGGGGGGGTTGAGACAGGGAATCCCATTGTAGCCCATCCTGTCCTAAAAGCGTCAGTCCTTCTGCCTCAGCTTCCCCAGTGCTGGGATTGATTACAGGCATGCACCACCACATCCAGTTTACAATCATAAAGTTCCCCTTTCTTCCTTATTTCTTTTTGGTCTAACAATTCATAAGGCAGACAGATAACTGAATATTACTTTTTGTTATTGCCATTACTATTTTCAGTTTGCTGATTTGAAAGGAAATTAGAGAAGTTAATATCTGGCCTTAAAATGACACAGATTTTTTTTTAAAGTGAAATTGAATCTAGATTTTCAAGCTTTAAAGTGCATTTGGTTTCATGGAGTAACTCTGCCACCACCTCAGTATCTGACTAAAAAATACCCCAGCAATTCTCTGCCAGTTTCACTATGATTTCATGTCATCTTCCTTAAGCACCTTAAAACACACAATATTGCTTGTATTGAATTGTTTGTGCCCAAAGTCACAATTTAGCTTTAGCTGACGGAATATCACTAGCTTGCCCCTCATAGTAAAGAGAGATGGTTGTATAAAGTCATTGGTTAGAAGTTCTACTTGCTGGGCATGGGAGGCCATCCTGAGATTACATAGTGAATTCCAGGTCAGCCTGGGGTAGAGTGAGACCCTACCTCAAATAAATAAATAAATAAATAAATAAATAAATAAATAAATAAATAAATAATTTAAAAGTCCTACTAAAGCTCAGAATCTGTGTGTTACATGGTTACTATCATTGACAACAAGAAGTCACCCATTAGTTAGTCAAGCCATGGTTATTAATTCATGCTTTGTTCAAGAAACTAAGAGCAACTCAGTATTTGAGATTGGTCACAAATCCACAGGAGAAGAGTAGTCCCAATCCTTCTGTGTAGATGCAGAAGCTGAGGTTAAGAATGAATATGCCAAGGCAAGATCATGCAAAGAACTTAAATGACCAACATCCGAGGCCCACCTTAGTATGTCGGAGGGATGACAAACACCATATGGAAATGTTTGGAGGAGCTAGGACAGTGGTGTACACAGACAGACATGCCATCAATTCTGTCAGCCATGAGGGAAAGATAGGGATTAAAGCTGTTGGTGATTACAGTCAACTAACCCCTTCACTCACAAGGAAGTTGAAAGCACTATTAGAATCTTGAACAGAACAATCCACCTGTTCCCTCTCCAATGAGGCTGGCCACTCAGCTGAGTGCTGGTGGCTGCCAGCTGACTACAGTAGGAAGAACTCATGTTTCTTACAGCACCCACCTGTAGTGATCCCTGACTTGTCCATAGCTAACCTTCTCTGAGGCATTTCTCTCCATACTTGTATTGTGCACATAATACGCCATCCTCTCCTGTTTCCAATTATTTTTAACAATTAAGCATGCAAATGTCTGAACAGCACTTATTAAACTTCTATGAACATTTAGGAGGAATGAAAAGATGAACTAACAAGAATTGGAATCATCAAAGAGTTCTTACAAAACCAGTGTTTTGAGTCTTTAATTGGAAATGAATCAGAAACAGGCGTGTGAAATTTCCCATGAAATACACATACATAAAGTGTTTTTTTTAAAAAAAAAAATTAAAGGGTGCTATTCAAGAGAAAAGCCTGGGTCATATGCAGTCCACAGTGATGGGAAGAGAATGATTAACTCCAATGAACTCAAGCCAGGACCCTCTGCCTGTCCATGGCTGGTCTTCAGAGCCTTCTACGTGCAAAGTCAGGGACAGCAGGGAAAGATGGCCATGGTAATTCATTACCTACCACACTGCACTGCAGCCCCAGGAAATTTCATAGAGATCCAGGAATCTCCACCAGGAGCAGCAATGAAGACCACAGCAGCAAATCTACATTGTGCATACCTCCCCAAATCACTCTGGGAAAACTGCATGCCTGTTTCCTGGAGAAGCAACTGGTTGTTCTCCCTTCTCTATATAGAAAATTCAGAAAGCACAGTTGTCCCTCCCCTCGAATCCCTGGCCCTGGAGGAATGCCTTATATTGTACCAAAGACCTTCTTTGAGTGAGGTTACTTGTACCCTTTGACCCAGTATGCTCTTTAATGAAGGAGGCCAAGATCAGGTCTGCTATAGTGACATCAGGGCTGAGAGGGCTTTGCTCTAGGATGCCCCTCAGTCACCGATTATGGGTTCAGAGCTGGCGGCAGAGCAAGGTGCCAGTGCCTATCTGTGTAGTCATTCTACTCCTTCCCTTAGTGCTGCCAAAGCCACACCACATGCCCATACCCACCCTCAGATATGTTCCTTTGCCAGGGAGTTTCTGAGTTGTTTTCCTCTTTGAGAATACCCTATGAAGCCATTTCCTGTAGAGCTCATAAATCTGAGGAGGGGATGGGAGAATTCAGTTGGAATTGATCATAATAAATTCTCCTCTTAGAGGTAGGTGCTCCTTGCGACTGGACTAGATATTTTATTTTCCTATTCTAACCAATGGTCATTGGAAACAGAAAACCTACTTCAGTAACACAATGATTGTTTAGTTCAAGTGAATTGGGACAATAGTCATAAAAAGAAGCAAAAACTAAAGGGCTTGTGGGTTTAATAAGCATGGTGTCTGCTCTGAGAGTGTTTCAGTGTGCACTAGATGAATCCTAAGGCTCTGGTGGCACTGCTCTCACTCACTTCTGTCCAATGGCCATTTACTTCTTAAGAGTTTTGGGAGAGGGGTATCAGGGTTTGTGGCAGAAAAGTGTGACAGGAAAAGAAAGCTCTCATTCCATGCGTATCCCTGCAGCCGTTCTATTCCTTCTCCCGGTGTCACCAAAGCTGGCTTTCTGAGGCTGAGCATGAAGTTATGGCTGTGTGCTGGTCGCTTTGGGAGACATGGTGGACATACAAGCAGCCATCTTAATAAGATGCCCTTGTTTTCCAGGCCAGATCTCAAGGCCTTTCAGTGGCAATGGGTAGAAGAGTGAGACCAAGTTTGAAGGGGTGCCAGGGATCCTCCGGGCAGGAGGAAAGCAACAACCTAATCCTAATTTCTGCAATGTCTCCTTCCACTGGCTTTGAGGACCCTTGGGATGCACTTGGATGCTTCATCCCTCTAGTCAGGCGGCTAGCATTAGAATGACAGAGACACATAGGTTCAAGGTGATCCCAAGTTAGGAAAAGTCAGATAAACCCCTGTAAAGAAAAGTGTACTGTACTGCGTGCAGTATTATTGAGAAAGGGTTCATTTTTCCTCTTTGAATGAAATCACACTGTAATTGAGATGAGTTCAAGTAGATCCCGGATCCCTGATAATCACACAGAGGGTTCATCACATGCTGACAGAATGCTGTGGAAAAAATGTGAAGGCAGGCCCTTGGCTTTCTACATGGAGAATGCAAAGTTTAAAATAATAGGTTCTTTAGTGCTAAATTATGTTTGTTCCCAAGGATCCTTGGAGCTACGGTTTTCTTTGTTCTGCCAAAGGAAAAAGGAAATCTATCAGGAAGCTGGGCCAGTCCACAGGAAGTCTCACTTGGGCTGATAAAAGGAACTGATGTGAGGTGGCTTTGGACGCAGTTATAAGTCAATCTGCCTTGAAATAACAAGAAATGCCGCTCAAGAGAAACCGGAGCCTGAGGTCAGCCGTGCTCGTGCCTGATGGTGTCCCTGGAACCTGCAGAACACTCCTTCTTTGTGCCTCTCATAACCTCCCAAGACTGGGATTTTTTTTATAGTTTGTGTGTCGTTTTGCGAGCATATGGGTGAAAAAGAATGAAACAGAGAGCAAGAGTTAGAGAAAGAAGGGGAAGAAGGAAAGGGAGGGAAGGAGAAGAAGATCTCTGTCAAAGAATCTGCCTTTCTCTGCTCAGTTATGGAACTTCTGTTTAGTTTTAACTCTGGCTGGCTTGTCAGTACACCTGCAACAACCAGGCAGGTTCTTCTTTCCTAGACCCGGGACTCAGGCCTCCTTCAGTAAGGGTGGTGGACTACTGAGCAGTTTAACAAATCTGACCAGAACAGACTGACCCATTGCGGCATAGTGACTACAAACACCATAATCTATGTGGTTCTTGAAAGATGGGTCAGAGCAGGGCCTATTGGTAGAGGTGGGGGGATTGTTAAGTTCAAGATTTGTCTTCCAGGGCTACCCAATGAGTTCAAGGCCACCCTGGGCAACTTAACAAATTCTGGCTCAAAACAAAAAGTTCTAAGTTCTGGGGCCTTAACTCAGAGGTAGAGTTTTTGCCTATCTTGGTTAATGCCCTAGGGCAATCCTCAGTACTGCCCAAATTGGGAGGAGAGGTTGGTAAGTTTTGAACCTAAACTGTGTATGTCAAGTGGGTGATTTTTCACCATGGCCAAGCCCCGTGAACTTTGGAGGGTAACTGGATTGGATCAGATGATTGCTTGTTTACTTTCTACAGGAATGGATGCCCTCATATAAATTACACAACTGTTCCAACTGGTTCAGGAGTGGTCTGGTCCACGCCTCCAATGCGAGTATTTCTTACAGGCCAGATATTAGACCCTAAAGTCAGTTAATAACTTGCTTCTTTTCTTCCCATGGCTATGATTGCTCTCCTTAACTTTAGATGGAAGGTAAAGGATGCTCTTATTTTGAGGTGAGGACAGGGGAAAATTGGCTTTAGCTTGAGCCACTGGACCCCATGCACATGGCGGGTGATACAATTTCACACTGAATTGGGGCCTCCTGGGGCTGGCTATGTTTGCCCATAGCACAGCACCACTTCCTGTTATAAGAAGCAGAAAAAAAAAAGCCTTTCAGAAAATTCATTAAGAGGCTCAACATTCTTCGTAGACATCAAATAAGTCCTCAAAATACTGTTTTCTTAAGAGTTAAGTGTAAATGAATCAAAACCAGACAAATTCAATTTCCCTTCAATTAAACAGGATTTTTTAAAAGTCCAGGAGAAAGGCGCTTAGAGCCAAATGTGTTTTGTGTTTTATATGAGACCAAATTTTGGAAAGGAGACTAAAACCAAGAGCTGTCAGGTCCTGGGTTTAGTTTGCATCATTGCACAGGGACAGACATGGCTCCAGTGCCACTTGCTATCAGGACAATCAATCCCAGAAACTCAATAAGCACCTCCTAGGAGCCCTGGTCTAGAGCTGGCCTCTAAGGTCTCCTCATAGCACAACACTTAGCTCTCAGATTGTAAACGAGCCAAACCACACCAATGTCGAGGGGTTCAGTCATCAACACCCCAAAATAATACACAGAAATGCAAAGACTGCCCCAAATGAACATGGGAGATGAAAGGAAAATATTCAGTCCTATCTTCATTCTTTGCATGAGAACATTTAACAGGAGAAGTACACGAGCAGTGAGGAAGTGAAGAGACCCAATCCAATCCTATAGTTAGTTGGAGGCAGGGCTGGAGCGAGAGATGAGGTGAACAAATCCTTAGTTAGGCTATTTTACAAAATGGGATCCAAAAGTCACTAGGATCTGTAATTTGGATTCAAATGATTTTTACAAGTCTACTTCTAATAGACATTTCTATTTTTTAAACATATTTTAAAATATTTTTAAATACATGAAAGTAATATATAGCAATGACTAGAGAAAAGGTTCTGGAAATTTATAGGATGAAAGGGGAACATCTACTTTTCCACGTCCAGAGGCAACTGCTTTTAACTACTTTATCTAGAAATTGCCTAGGAAATAATCATACATATGCATGTTTAACTTTTTCATGTATTTTGGAATTCTCTTTTATCATGTGATAATACATCTTTGAGAGCTTTCCAAATCAGTATACATAAGAATTATTTCATTACATTTAATATTGGCATGGTATTCTTTATATAACTCTTCCTCAATTGTTTATATAGTTCCTTATTGATTGAGAATATAAAATTTTTCCAGTTTTGCCATAACAAAAATACTAAGCATCTTGTCGATCCATATGTATTTGGTATCTGAATGGACATATCTGTATGCTTATATTTTGGATATATAGTTATAATTATTATAAAATTTGTATAAATATCCATTAAAATGTATGTACTCTGGTGAGGTGGCACTCAGCTATACAGTTGTCCGGAGGGCAAGGCTACGAGGGTCCCCTTACCCTTTCAACAGGGCACATTATTAAGTTGTCACTATCTTTGCTGCCCTCCTGAGTCGCAGGCATAGGAATTTTGTGGATTATTTTTATAAGTTTATTGTTCATTGCATTTTTGGTAGCCTAATCATCTCATTTTTATTTTCTATCAAATAGTCTTTTTCTTACTGATTTGTAGGTGGTTGTTGTATAAGATATTGAGTATAAATAATAGTCTTTCACAATTTCTCATTCATCTCTTTATTTTTCTTGTTTGCAGTGCTGGGGAACAAGCATAGGACCTTGAAGATGCTAGGCAAGGCTCTACCACTGAGCTACATCCTCAGCCTCATCTTTTCACTTTATTTATATATTCCCCCATGTTAATAGATAAATAAAATGACTTCAGTTGAGAAAAGGATAGAAGAGAAAAGAAATCTCTTTGGCTTAAGCTCTGACTTCCAAAACTGTTGACATAAAGGACTATTATCACCTAATATGAAGGAACAATGGAGACCCAACAATGTTGTCACCTTTTGGCAAATGCACCTAAATATCCTTAGAATAATAAGCCATGTATAAAGATTCCCTCCGCATGTACTGCTTCTGGAATCACCAAGAATCAGTGCTTAAGATTAGAAAGTAGAGAAGCTTCTACTCTCCAGAAGTCTGAAAGGGATAATTGGAGACAGCTTGTCCTCATTCACTGATGTGGGTACTCTACGGAACACCTTGCCTGGTTGCTATTCAGCCTGGATGAATGAATAAATAGTTAAATATGAATGAAGTGATGAATGTCTAAAGACAAAATGACTCTACAGACATATAAATTTCAATCTAAATGGATGTTTTTATAACAACATTCATGGAAAGACTATTCCCAAGCTGAAAAACTTTAACCTGTTTGCTTTCACGTTTTTGCTGTGTAAATGGTATTGCAAAGTTGATCAATTTCAGAACAGGCTGAATGAACACTCATATTCAGAATGAACAAATCTACTACTGATAGTTACCAACAGTTACAAACGTGTGAAACTCACACATGCCGAGAAATTTAAGGTTAAAGCTCCCCAGCACCTGTAATTCAGGCCTCTTGAGGGTGTGCACTGAGATGTGACAGAGGTTTTTTATGACCTTGGACACAAAGCTCTGGCTGGGTAAATGGGTGTGCTCTTGGGAAAGCATTTCAGTGTTCAAGTCTACATCCTCTTGAGATGGTTTGAAAATTTTTGTACTCTGACATTTGAATCATAAACTAAAGGCAAATACATTGTTCTCTAAAGATAGGAAATATCTTAAAGACTTCAAGTCTGAGCAATTGCAAAACTGCTATAAAATTGACGAATTATCTGAAAATGCATTATCCCATAGTTAGTCTCCATTACCGGAATGAGCAAGGGAAGTCTCCAAGTCTGGCTTGTTCAAAGGAATGTCAACATTACTAACTGAGGTAATGGGCCCAAGCACCCCAGGAGAGAATTTCACATCTCTCTGAATTTCCATAGAAGATTGATTTGAGTTTCAGGGAAACAATCCTCTCTTTTGCCCTTCTCTGTTACTATTTGCTGACTCACTCTCAAAAGCAGCTAAAGTTGCCACCCAAGATAGACCTCTCAATTAAAAAAAAAAAAGTAGCTAAGTGCAAGGCTCCCTGAAACACTGAGAAAGAAGCAAAAAGAATAATCTTTTTTAAATTTAATTTTTGCTTTTTTGCAGTGCTGGGAATCAAAGGACCTGGGACATGTTAGACAAGTGCTCTATTACTGAGCCACATCCCAGACCATTGGATTTTGAAACAGTCTCTTTCTGTGTACATAGTTGGCCTTGAAATCACTGTGCATCCCAGTCTGTCCTTGAACTTGAGGTCCTCCCATTTCCACTCTATTGCTTGGAATGTGGGCATGTGCCCCCTATTCTCCATAATCACATTTTTATGAGTCCTGGAGAAATAGAATTTCTCTTTCATCACTCAGTGCATTCAGACAGCTTCTTTCATGCCTTTCTATTTGCCTGACCCATAACTGGCTGTCTGGTTCTGGTACTACTGGTTTCTGGTACAATTTCTAAGTGATGGAGCCACTCCCACCTCCATCACCTGAGGAGGAGGACAGTGGGAAGGAACCCTTTTCTAAGAGATTTGTACAGCTATGCAGATCATCATGCGATTAAATTTTTATCTCTTTTTGATATATTTTATCAGACCAAAATGCTTAATATTTAAGGTCCTCTATAAACTATTTCCCATGAAACTTCCCACTCTCACCCTCTCCTTCATATGCACTTCTCACCACAAGCCCTTGACCATATCTTCTTACATAAGTCCTGTCCATCACTTGAGGACAGCTTCCATTCCCATGTATGCCAAGAAGCAATGTGGCTGGTGTGTGTAGAAGAGGCAGGCATTCTACAGTCAGAATGAATGGGCTTGAATGGGCACTACCACCTGCCATCTTGGGTGAAGTCCCTTACCTCCCTGAACTTTAATTTCTTCCATAAAAAATGAAGATATGATAGTATGACCTTCCACAGGCTGAGAAGGGATAAGACACAAGAGAATATGTGAAAGTGCTTTGCAAACAGTAAGGAACTATTATCATTAGCTCTTTCTCTGTCCAGTAGATCACTCTTTCCTTCCTCAGGGCTATCACGATACCCACTCATACTGGGGTACACACAACTTATCCTCTGGCTGGGGCTCCCAGCATAACCCCATTATCACCAATGTTTTGTCTTCCCAGAACCTGGTTCTGGCTTTGAATAACAATGATGTAGTTACATTAATGTGGTGGGTCACTTTATGATGCTCGCAAGACTCAGATTGGCATTGCCCATGAGGTCAACTCACTCTGCACAGAAAAGGGTTATTCCTTAGATTGCTTCATTCTACCACATTTCAAAGATATTAGTGCTAACATGACAGTGTGGGGACAGATGGTGACACCATCAGTTACCTCTGGAGAAACCGCCCTATGTGCATGGGCTAATGATGAGTCTACCAGGTCAATAGAGGGGTCTTGATTTGTGAAAAGTGACATCACTTAGTATATTAGCCCACGGATGCAATGATACATGAATGGTATGAACACTATAGATATGAAAGGAATGGAAAATAAAATAGTGTGTAGTCTTCTCCAGAGGAAACATTTACATATCTTGGAATGATCAATAAATAAACAAAGCTATCCAAGCCAGGCACAGCCACAGTGACTCGGGTCTACGATGCCAGCACTCTAGAGGTGAAGGCAGGAGGAGCAGAAGTTCAAGGTCATTCTTGGGTATGTTGAGTTCAAGGTCAGCGTGGGGTACATGAAACTCTCAAAAAAATATTGAAAAGCAACATGGCAGCAAAAGATAAAGTTAAAAAGGTTTGCTTCAAGTGCACTCTTCTGAAATAAATCATGTTATTTTACAAAAGCTGACATTATGCAGCTAATTGTCTAAAATTAAAGAAAATAATAGACTTTTTATTGTAAGCCAAGATAGTTGGTTCATAACCTGAAAGCCCATACATCAGGGTTTAGATTGAATGAGACTTCAGGTTGGGATAGTTCATGAAGTTTGAGATAGGAGAGAGGTTCATACACTGAAATTACTACCTAGTAGCTCACCTCTGTAAGCATTCTCCCAAGGTTCTTTCCCTCCTTCCCTTCCTCCCTTCCTTTTTCTTTCCTTCTTTCTTTCTTGCCAGAGGGAAAATTGATTATGGCAACATTTT
The DNA here is from genome assembly GCA_004024765.1 of Zapus hudsonius. Lineage (NCBI taxonomy): Eukaryota > Metazoa > Chordata > Mammalia > Rodentia > Dipodidae > Zapus > Zapus hudsonius. The sequence continues at coordinate 100,156 of PVHP010001188.1, forward strand.
TAAGAAAAGAGACTTGGTTTAAAGCTACCACTTGTTAATACCAATGTCAACTTAACTTTTTAACCCCAAACAGAAACAGACATTGAAAATCTAAATCTTATTTAATGGGGTTGTTGTTAAAGACATTTTTGCTTCATAATATAGGCAATCGATCTATAAGATTATTACATCTGAAAGTATTTTATTTAAAAAGCCAAATAATTATAAGGAGTTTAAAAGGAATTCAACATAGTAATAAACCTTGTGCATCATGGATCAAGGTGGCTATTGTTTAAGTAAAATAATATATTCTGAATGATTTTTCTGGCAATGGAGACTGATTACCTACAATTTTACAATTGTGTAAAAATCCTATCTGAAAGCCTGGAATTTATTAAGTACAAAAATAATTCAAGATGGTAGTGCTATATTTTTTACACACATGTGCTCTGCCTTCAGGATTCTATAATTTGCAATAATCTAACAAAAGCAAATGATGTCTTTATGATATAGTAGAAATAAATTGGTGTTCTCTGTTAGGAACCCTGAAGTGTTCCTCTGTAAGAAGTTAACTTTGTGATCTTGGACCTCTCATTTAAAACCCAGGACCTCAGTTTCCCCACTATAAAATGAGAATATCAATGACTATATAATTTCTAAGTCTCTAAAGTTGCAAACAATAGAAGCAAAACAGGATTCATCATTTGGAAGTTATCTTCAGAGGGCAATCTGCAGAGTCCTAGGGACAGGAAAAGTGATGAGTTCTAGAGACCATGTGGAGATGGGAGTGTGGGGCTGGCCGGCATCCCCTGTTCTATTACAATGCAGTTCTCTTGGCTGATTCTTCCCCAGGCCTCAGCAAATTTCCCTGCCATGACAGTAGTACCCTGCCCTCCAAGGTTTACCATGGACTCTCCTCAGAAGATGCATGCATGGATGCTGGCATTAATCTCTATCTGCTCCTATCCACCACCTTCCCTGGAGGGCTTCAATGGTTATCTAATCTTCCATACATAACCAGGAGCCTTGGAACACAAGAAACCCATCACAAATATTTATTGATCTCTATAAGTTCTAACCCAAGGGAAAAGTTCAACTAGTGCGTATTCAGTTTAGGAACGAGATAATTTCATGCCTACTGTGACTAGTGGGAAAACATGCATTGGATCCCCCAGTAGATGAGGAAACAGACAGAAGGATCTAAGAGCTTTGCTCTGAGGCACATGGGAAAGAAGTATAGAGTGCCAAGAATGAACCCCGGGTTTTATCACCCCAAGTTTTCTCTATTCCTTTTCTTATTGACCAGTTTCATGGGCCATGTCTACCTCTTCTCTATCTTTCCATCTTTGATGGTACACTTCGCACCCAAGACTCCACAAATGAAATTAATTGGATTCAACTGAAGCCTGCCTAGAACTAAGATGCAGATTTTGAAACCAGGTCATGTCTTCAAGCAGAGAGCAGCATCACGTGCTCTTCAACACTGATATTATCACTGTGGGGAGCAGGGGTGGGGCACGGTGGTGTTCAATATGGCAGGTTCACTTGTCTGTATTGAAAGAATACCCTTATGCTGTTCCTCCCCATATCGCGTCTCCTGAGAGACATTCTTGGAAAAGTGAAGAGAACCAAATAAAGGGCAATGTGACTAGGAATTTATAATCTCAAAGAGCTTCAGAATTTATGCACAAAATAAGGGATTTCTATAAAGAAATCCAGACATCCCTGGCATACCAGACCAAATCCATCCTGAGAACTGAGACCTTACAGGCATCTTCAAGTATAGACACATTTTGTGATGGAGAAAGAAATAAGCAAGAAAATAAAATCACAACCCAGAATCATTCAAAGCTGATTTTTCTAGGCCTTCGAACTGGAAAAGCGCATTCTGGATTTGTGAATACAAATCAGACCTGGTCCATAGTGTCTTCAGGCATCTTTCAGGATAGGACAGGATCTAATTAATATGCAGGTAAGTGTTCTGGTACATGAGCATAATTTAGGTGTAGAGAGCTGGAAATGCTACTGTAGTGTAACACAGTCCCACTGTTTTATTTTTACAAAGATTATGAAGCTCAAAGAGGTTTAACAGATTGTAACATTCTCACAGCAAGACCAGAAGTTAGTTGACCTCTCTTTCAGTTCAATGTCTACAAGCACATGTTGAACCATTGTGGAAGTTGGCTCCAGAAACTCCGAAATCTAAAGATCCCATGTGAATAACCACCTGCTGCATCCACATATCAAACCATATACTAAGCACTGAATGCTTCTGAACCTTGGTAAACTGATTATACCTTGAAAAGCCACTGCACTGTGAGTGACTGTGAAGCCAGGTCACCCAGGTGCAAGACAAGGTGTTCACTGGAAAGCTCTGGAGGGGCTCACAGGCTCCCACCACTCACCTTAAAAAAGCCCTTATTCTCATCGTTGGCATGGAGTGCCAGGTTCCTGTTCTAAGGCTGCTCTCACTGCCTGACATGCCCATCCCATGTCGATGTCGCATCAGCGAGGTTAGTTAGCACATCCTGGGTAAGCAGACCGCAGCTTCCTCCCCAGCTCAGGGCCTGTGCTTAGAGGTCGGAGCTCTGCACACATTGCTTCATTCTTCCTAGGGTGTCCACATCAAACCCCTGCAGCAATCTTACCACCCTTCTGGATCAGAAAGTGTCCTGGTTAGAGGAGAAGGTTCCAGAAGGGGCATTTGGTTACTGAATCTATGGATGTAGATACTAGCATGAACAGCCAACAGGAAGCAGAGAAAGAGGCGTGAACAGGCCCAGTGACCTCTGCTCCCAGCAGTCTTCTCTCGCCCACTCATGTCAAGTTTGAGGAACCCATGACTCTTAAAGGCCGTCTTTTAAGCCATTACAATCAGTTATCTCATCTCCACATTATCAAGTTGCTTCAGTTGGCACCTTGTGCCTAAGTCAGCATATTTCATGCTTTCATAGAGGGGGGAACCTTAGAAAATAAAACCACGACTACCCCACCCAGACGATAAAAATCTCCAGGATTCTCTAAGCCCAACATCTTCACCTCTTCATGCTCCGCCTTGCGAATGGCGTAGATTGGGGGGGGGGATGTTTGCTCTGCCAGTCCTCACCTCACCAGCCTAATAGTTTTTCCAGAACAATTCCTGCTAGGTGCTGTAAGACAGCCTGGAATCTAAAGTGTGATTCCATTCATTCTCCTAAGTCCTCTAAGACCAATTACGTTAGGGGGTGTCCCTTCTTCTCTCCTCTGGGCCCCGCTTCCCCCTTTCAGAGGTAGCAGATAGCACCTCCAAAGAGTGACAGGGAACCGGCTGACCCATCTTCTGGGCTCACTGCAACCTAGACTTCGGTGGGGCGGATGGGGGTGGGATTGACGAGACAGGCTCAGGGACTTAGGCTCAGAACCCACCACTGCAGCAGGATAGCTCCGAAAGTCCTGAGACTCTCATTGAGAGACTGCTCAGGGAGCCCATTCCTAAGGTGCCCTACTGATCACATTCGATGAAGCTGGGGTGCAGGGCAGCAGCGCAAACTGGGGCCGGGAAGGAGATGCCCAGCTGGGGAAGCATCTAGCCCGCACATTAGCTCCTGTGCGGGGCGTAGGCAGCAGCGGTTCCAGGGGGAAGAGAAACCATCATCTCTGACATCTCTTCCATCTGGAAGCATCAGGCAAGCTCCCTGGCACCCGTACCCACCGGCAGCTAATCCCCTTTGCTCTGCCCGGGGCCCACCGGGCAGGTACCCCAGCCGGGAGCCACTGATGCTGCCCCAGTCTCAGCAGCTTTCGGCCTCTGGTGCGAGCCAGCCGGCCGCCAGAGCGGTGCCCTGCGCCGGGCCGGGGCGCCCAGGGTGCCGGGTGGGAAGCGCGGACTCCGTGGCCTCCTGCCCTTGACGGTGATCGCGCCCGGAGTCCCCAGGTTTCCCCAGCTCCGCCGGCGGCGCGGTGGTGGGAGGGGGCCGGGGGAGATCGCCTTTGGTGGGGAGGCTGGCTAGCCTCCCCGGAAAAGAGGACTCGTCACCCCCCGAGAGAGCCCGGGGAGGCTGCGCGAAGCCGGGGCGCGGAAGGAAGGAGAGCGGGCGGCCACGTCTTCCGGGACCCCGCCGCCCGCGCCCTGTCCGCCCGCCCGCCCGCCGCCCGGCTCGGCCCCGCCGCCCCGCACTCACTGCCCCGCCACTTACCTTAATAGTCCCGTCCATTTGGCCAAGTCTGCGGGCGAGCCCCCCAATATTCCACACATTGACCCGGTTGCAGCCTGACTTCGCAGCCCCTTCGGATCAGCCCGGCGCGGCCTCCCGGGCGCCCTTGGGCCCTCCCCGAGTGCCCCCTGCGAGCGCCCTGCCCTCGCTCCCCGGTGCACGTTTGTTGTTGTAGCGGATCGAAAAAGAGACAGTTAACCGGATGAAACTTTTTTTCAGCTAATTTTGGGAAGTGACTTCACTTTGCGATCGGGGAGGAAGTCCTATCTCTCTCTCTCTCTCTCTCTCTCTCTCTCTCTCTCTCTCTCTCTCTGTCTAGCGCTCTCCTCACTCTTCTCTCCCCTCCGCTCTCTTGTCTTCCCTCCCCCCACACCCCCTCTTCCTCTCCCAGTCCTGCTTTTCGCATCACAGGCTATATAAATATACGCGGAGGTGCCCAGATGCATTCAAGAGCTGCGCACACAGGATACTTGCTCCAGGGAGATAAGAGCTGGTTGGGAACAATGACGGGGTCCACGCCCAGCGTCCTCACCCTGATTCCAGAAGTCTGCAACGCTCCCCCCACCACCCCCCAAAATTCAAGGCCAAACGCCTTTGGCCTCTTTCCCTTTTCCCGGGGCCGCTGGCCGAAGGTGGCCCTCCTGACTCATTCACTTTCCGTTTTCTTCCCACAGATATGTTCATTAATGCTTTTTCCAGCCGGAGTCAAACTTTTAGGGGATGGGAGGAAGACGGGAGAGTTTGCTAGGGCTGGGGACAACCTGGCGCTGAATGCCGGGGAAGATCCGGACTCAGACCACAGACCACCGCAAAGCTATTATGAAAAAATCCACCCGAGGGTTATTTTCCCACTCGGGCCTTCGCTTCGGAGATGGGCTGAACTGTTCCACAGGCTCAACGCAGATTCTGGCTTAGGCTGACCTGCGCCGGCTGGAGCGCGACTCCACACCCCGCGCATTGTTAGAAGAGGGGCGCCTCGGAGCTCCTTAGTTCCACGTTCTGGGCACCCTGGAAGCGCAGGGATCACTGGCACCCTAAGCTACCCATCCGAGTCTTCTTGCGCTTGGCCGCTCCCGATGGCCCTTGCCCCAGCTCCAGAGTGAATGGTCCTTCCAATTCCACCCCTGGTCCCCAAGAATACGACACTACCCCAGATGCGCCCTCCACTCTGCTCAGCGGGTCCCCGGATCGCAGCTAGCTCCGGCGGCGCAGCACCGACCCCCGCTTCTCCTGGAGTGAGACCCAGGGGTCCGAGCTCCGGACTCCAGTCACCCTGACCCAGCACCAAGACCCGCTACGCCCACCCGGCGCCCTCCGGACCTCCTAGGCCCCCTGCTGGGCCGCGGAGCTTAGTTGGGTAGTCTCTGGGGTCCTGGCGCGCTTGCCTCCCCTCCTCCAACTCCAAAACAGGTTACCTTGTCCACGATCTCCAGACACGCTTTGGACTTTCTCACTTTATTTAAGAGTCCTCCCGTGGAAAGAAGAGGAAAAAATTTGGAGCAGATCCGTATAAATTGGAAAGAACAAAAATTCAAAAAGGTGTCCACAGCGACGAAAAAGACGACTTATTAATTCTTTATTCAGAAGCAATTGAGCCCAAGAGCTCGCTCGGCTCCCTCCCTCCCCTCCCTCTCTTGAAATTAGTCTCAGCAATTCAGTTCCAATTTTGAGTTCGAATACAGACACGGGTCTGAACGTGACCAGACCTGGAGTGGCGGTGCAGCCTGCCAGCAACTGAGACTCGGTGCGCAAGTGGGGGTTGGGGTGGGGGCCGGCCGACTCCCCCCCCCACCTCCTGTCTGCTTCTCAATCCAGGGGTCTGCTCCGGGGCTCCCCTGGGACCGCCACATCTGGTTACCGCTAGCGGGGTCAGTCAGTCGCCCCCCCCCCCGCCCCCCTTTGCCTGAGGCCACCAGTTCTGGAGTTCAATTAAAAGAAATCTGAGTTAACCCTTTCCTGTCCACAGCCGGGCTGCACCCTTTCGCTCTTCCCTTCAGCATTTCCACATGCTTTCCAGAGAGGAAAGAGGTTAAAGGGAAAGGAAGAATGAATTACATCCTTTCAAACCCCAAATTGTTTCCTTTTCAGCCCAGACTCTACCGACCTTCAAACGACAGCAGGAGGTTCAGGAGGGTGCACCCCAGCCACACTGTTTCTCTTTCCGCCAGAAAGGACTCCAACTTGGCCATGCAGAGGGAGGGCCCCTTCCCAGAGCTGTGCAGTCACAGAGACTGTTACTGGCCACCCCACACGTGGTGACCCCCACCCCCTTAGAAGGCACTGTATTCCACACAGTCACCAGGTTTCTCTTTCCAACTTCTGTTGGCCTGGAAAATGACAGTCCTCTTCACTGCAGTGACCTATAGTCACTAGAACATCCCCAGTCCCCACCCCACCATTACTGGGCCCAACCCTGGCTCCTACTGGAAGTGTTCAAGTCAAAACCAGATCAAAATGAAGGCTTTCCCTCAAGCCTGAGCAGAGGAACTGAATAGCACTTTCTGTTTTCTGCCTGCAAAACCAAGACTATGGCAATTTCATAACTTTGGAAATGGGGGGCTGGGCTGGCATAGGCACCACCCTGTGCACACACAGAGACACCATTGCCCTGCTGTGACTCACGGATTGGCACCACTGCCAAGAGTCTTGCTGTTATGGTCAGTGCCCCCATCAGGAGCTACTGTCCATTCTCACTCAGGTGAAGAGTCCCCTAAATTCTGAGCAGATCTCAAAGGGAATTCCTTGTGGATATGCTGATACCTCTGGAACTGAGGCTGCTTTGCCCATTTATATAACTCTGGGTTTGGTGCACCTCTCTATTGCTGCTGGCTCTTTTTTAAATCCAAAGGGGGGGAGCCCTAACCAAACACAACAGTAAACAAGTCTGCCCTGTTTAATGTGGTTACCACCAGACATCTGGAAAGATGGTTTGATCCTGGCAGCTCACATTGTTTTCACGAGCAGCCAAAGAGAATATTTTGAATGTTTGCATTGAGACAAATTGATAGAGAGCCTGCGGTGAGGCCTGCTACAAATGAAAACTGTCTTGTGTTGGAAGGGAGGGGTCCTTCCTCCCTTCCTCTCCCTCCCCCTCTCTCCTCTCCTAAGTCCCTCTCTGGCTCTCTTCCCCTCCCCTCTTTCTACCAACCTAACTTAGGAATGGCAGCCCCTACCCACATATTGGCTCACTCACTTTCCTGGCTCACCAAGTTTCACTATTTCCCAGACTGGGCAGGGCTGGGCACCAGGATTTGGTATGGGTACTGTCCGTGCCCATTTCACGAGTCCATTTCTGGATTTTAGGTCAAGAGAAGCTCACAGCCAAAGAAGTCAGGCCATACAAATAAACAACAAAAATCTACCAACTGGAAAAAATTGTACTCCAACGACAAGAGGCTTCTAAGGCTTATAGGAGTGCACGCGTGGGTGACTATTAAGGAAAGATTTGAATCTGAATCCTTTGCATTGAGACCTTGCTGAGGCTAGCTCAGCTCCACCCGCACTTGACAACCTTCACAAAGATGCGGAAGTCTCGCTTCCCCAGGAGGGGAATGGAGGGCGAAAAGTGTCTTGGCCAGGCTCAATGTCAGCCCTTTTGACCCGGTCAAGACTTTCCAGAGGCAGGCTTCCCGGGGTTCCTTTGGTCCCAGCCTGAATCAGGGTGGAAGGACTGGACCAGCGGGGCCCAATCCCTGGGGCGGGTGCCACTGGACTAGGGACAGCTAGGTGGGTCACTTGAAAGATGCCAAGGCTGGCAGAGCCAGGTTCCCCGCGTGTCCCCTCTTCTCCCTCGCAGCAGGACCTGCGGGTCCCGAGCTGACCAAGGGGGGACGGGAGGGAGAGGAGGGGGAGAAGTGGGCGGTGAGCGCCAGAACTCCAGACTGCACAACTGCAGCTTCAAGTGTCTGGCCTCTCGCTCGAGGCCATAATTAATTTGAGATTTATTTTTATTGGAGAACTCGAGTCTCGTCTGACCTTAGCCAAACAAGGCAGCCCGAGCCGCCCCTGGATGCGCTTGAATGCCGGGGAATATGCTGCAGGAAGGCTCTGCAGGCGCGCCTGCTTTGAATTTCTTTCTCCGACTTCAGCCACTCACAGATTGAAGGAAGATTTAAAGCCTCGGCTCGCCTTGCCTGCTCCCCACACTCGTTTTTTTGCCTTAGCGCCAAGCGGGTTCCAAACGCTACGTGGGAGGCCGCAGTGGCTGCTGAGCTGCGAGGGGGGCACGGGGTGGGGTGGGGTGGGATGGGGGGAGTGGCTGGCCTGGAGGGTCTCTGAGTTCCAGACCCCAGCTGGCGATCCAAGGCCAGAGACCCCAGACCACATGGCGTCGATGAGGAAACCCCAAGGGAGTCAGAGACTGACCAGAGAAGGCAGGCAGAGAAGAGGTGGACACCAGCCAGGTGTCGTGACCCTCACCCAGTGGTGGCGCCGAAATGGGGACACTGGAGGTTGGGAGGGGATTCAGCCAGCCCTTCCTCCCAGGAGTCGCACACAATCTTCCAGTAAGGACTGGTGTCCAAGATACTTAGATTTAAGACCTACCCTAGGTGTCCTCCTGGACACTTACTGGCAGTGTCTCTGTTTGGGGTCTGGACCTAGCAGCCTTGCTACATCTGGAGGTGAGGCTCCAGAAGGCTTCTTCCTCCAAAAACAGCATTGGCCAAATCCAGAGGCTGGTTGGTTGGGAAAATGAGGAAGAAAAAGGACCCTGTGCTGACTTGGGAATATCTTGTCTGGGATGTGCTCCCAGCCTGGGAAGAAACTTCACAGTTTGTATAGGCATTGCTCATGGACTGGGAAAGGGCACTACACTGGGTGGTCTCCTGGTCCCGCCACCATCCCCATCCCTAATATGAATGCTGCACTTGAACCGTCTGGCTAGACCACCAGGCTCCTTTGGTTTAAATTCTAGTTCTGTGGCCTTGAACAAGTTTCTTAACGTCTCTGCACTTCAGTGTCTTTCTCTGTACAAGGGTCTTAGAATAGTACCAATTTCAAAGAGCTACTGGTTGGTGTTTAGAACTTCCTTGCTGGTCATCACACTGTCCCTATTATCTGCATCTCGATTTCGCCTCTTGCAAGCTCTATCACATTAATCCCACTGCCTCAGGTTTTCAATGGCAAAAGTAGAAGAAAAAAAAAAAACTATCTCCTATGGTCCTTATTAATAATGTAGCAGAAATACACTGTTTAGACCAGGGCCTGGCAAGGGCAAGGGCTTTCTGCCAATATCACCACACTTAATCTTATCAGGGTCTTGAAGATTCACCTTCGTTCCTCTCTCCTTTCCCTGGCTCTTTCCAGCCCTACCCAGGCCTAAAGCTCTCCCTATGGGAACCTACTTGAGCACTTTGAATGCCTAAGGCTCAAATCGCATCTGGAGACTGGGTGCAGAGAGCAGCCTAGTCCGTGGTTCCTTGGGCACAGGCACCTGAGTCCATGGTGTGGTGTTTGTCAACATTCCAAGTTGGTGCCCAACTGGGAACTGCAGGGGCTTGGCAGTTTGTGCCCCTCTGGCAAATGGCAGGCAGAGGGAGCCTGCAGAACAGACCTAAGATTGTCTCTGCCCCACAGACCTCTCACCACCATCAATGCACTCCTTTGTGCAACAATACAAACTTTGTGGCTGCTGAAAAATCCATTTTTCCCTCTGGAAAAGAGTTTCTGTGTTGAGAGGCTCCTATGGCAGCCCACAGCTCTAAGATAGTCACCTTCCTCATCCAAGGGAGGTCTGCTCTTCTCCCTGGACCAGTTTGTTTCCTTCCTGTCTCTTAGCCTGAGTCAGGCCTCTGGGCTTCCACTTGCCCTGGGGGGGGGGGGTCATCACCTTGAACTCTTGAGTTCTGCTGTGTGAATGGGAGAGAGTCTTCAGCCATCAGGGTCTAGAGTCAATTATAATCACAAGTATAAAGATGGAGTGAGACCTCCAGCTTGGCTCCTGTGCTGCTTGGTTGGGGTAGGAGGGGTTAAGTTTCAAGATCACTGACAGTACTTGCTTTAGTTTGATCTCAATGCATGCTCCAGCACCTCCTGACAGCCATCCAGCTACCCCTGCAATGGCTGGTTATCAACACATGGGTTTACTCATTCGATCATTCTCTTTCTCTCAGACATTACTGCAATCACCCTTTCCAGGCTAAGGAAGGACTGGGCTTCCTTAAGACCAGACACTACTTCTATCTAACTGCAGGTTGCCAGAGGAGAAGATGCCCACATTTGCCCACAAGTTTCTGAGGAGAGGTGGACACATATTTGGCACTCTTTAGGCCTGACCTGAGAAGTGGACCCTATTGAGTGCTGTGGGCAAATGAATCCATGCCCTGCCCTCACTTTTGGGAAGCTGAAGGGTTCTCAGTTGAGCCCCACATTTGGGGGCGGGGCAGTTAGGGCTGGGCTTCAGGATGCAGATGCAACCTGACTGAATTCAAGTGGGTACTTTTGCAACCCAGGAGTGAGTCAGTCTGTCTTGGATCAGCCCCAGTGGGGATGTCTTTCCTGGGGCTCTACCCAAAGCCTGTGCTCTTCCCCCGCCCCACCAGAGAATTTTCACTAAACGTGTAACCCAGATGTCCCAGCCCTGGTTTGTTTACATTCTTGGGAACTGTTGTGGAAAGGGAAAAACAACCCCTTCAACATGCTGTCAAATATAGCAATCTGCACAATGGAGGGGCTGAGGAAGGTGGGCTTGGGGGCTAAGTGGGGTGTCCTACCCATTGGAAACTCATAGTGCCCACACATTTACACATAGCCACACATACACACCTGCACATACAGGCACATGAGTGCTCACACACATGTGCACGCTGAGACACACACACACACACACACACATTCACTTATGTGCAAACACCTTTGATACAGGGCAACCATTCAATAGCAGATTTGTATTGTGTGCCATGCCTTGGGAGTTGGGTCAGCTTTCCTACACTGCCTTTAACTAGGATTACCCATTCCCAGTCTGAAAAAAGTGCATTCCTGATTCTAGGATACTCAAGGGCTTCCCTGTGTCCAGCCTTTTTTTTTTTTTTTTTTGATGGGGAGAGGGACAGATGCAAGGTATAAGCTGAGATGAAGGGTCATTGCCTTTTTAAAGATGCTATCTTGTCTTACCTTGACATAAGATGATGTGTCAGGAACTGTCTGAAACATGCTTCTTTGGTGAGGAAGGATCCTGAAGGCCCCAAAACCAACCAACCTAGGAGGGAGAACCTTCAGTCACTCAAAGTGGAGCAAGTGTGAGGATGAACTGGTCCAAATGGAGAACACTGTCTGAGTAGGAAGGCTCTGATTGGCCTGGTCTTTTGAGGTGCTTTGGGTCTCCCTATGGGTCTCTGCTTATGGGGCTTCATGGGGAAGGATGGTGAGGGCAGAGCCAGGTCGCAGCTTTGGGTATCTTCCCTACAGCCCTCTTACCCTCTGGCATCCCCAAAGGCTTAGGTCATTTTACACCTGGGGCATGATGATCTTGCCCTGACCAGAGGAGGGAGAACTGCCAGGGAGGTTAGTAGGACAGGATAGTGGGTCACCACCTCCCTGCAGCCGGAAACCTCAGGAAACAGATCCTTAGAGAGTTACCCCTGGGCCCACAGGACATAGACTTGCCTCTGCCACCACCCACAAGCTACCACCACTCCAAGCCAGCTGCACCTTTCCATGTGGTGGAAGGCTGTTTTAATGGGGTCTTTGAAGGCCCCTTTCCCAGGAACCAACCCCTGCTGCTTCATCTTGTTTTTGGTTTTGAGGCCATATCTCACTCTGGCTCAGGCTAAACTAGAAATTCACAGAGACCCTCCTACCTCAGCCTCCCAAATACTGGGATTAAAGGGGTGCTCACCACACCCTTCTTCCCCTCCCTCTCCTGAAAGCAAACAGGTTTGTGGGCAGGGACCAGGCAATGCATCCTCTTCATTTTCAGTGGCAGAGGTGGTGCCTTCTTAGGAGGGAAGATCCACGCCACTTTAGGCTGCCAGGTGCCTCTGCCTGATGGATTACTTCCTAGGCCATGGCCAAGGCTAGCGGGGCTCTCTCTCCTCTCACTCTCTCTCTCTCTCTCTTTCTCTCTCTCTCTCTCTCTCTCTCTCTCT